>CM035591.1:36445333-36746858 GCA_020423425.1 Chrysopa pallens | reverse complement strand
AATAAAGCGAGACTTATAGTGAGTATCTGCAAGAAATTGTTGGTTTGTTGGAACTTTCGGTTCGAATACGATTACAAGGGCCCCTCGGTTTTTTGATGAATTTTGGCAAAACAAGCCAAAATAAGACGAAAATGAAGAATACTAACTTTCTTGTTTTCGCCTATTTTTCGAGTTATCGAACTTTTTTTTCGAAAATATACTCCAAAATAACCAAATATTTTTTTTGTTTATTTCACAAAATAATCACAATTTAACACATTTCACAAGATTTAATTACAATTTGTTGTTACAATTAATAAAATTTCAGTCATTAACAACCAAAATTTCAATTTATTTAAACGAAATAAACATTTTTATTTTAATCACTCTTTTGGCATATTGACGCCATTTTATATACTTATATTTTACTGAAAAAAAGTAAAATTCTTTTGAATATTATAGCCAACATTAAAAAAAAAAATTCCTAAATGAATATAATGAAGATTTTATTGTTTAATTTTATATAAAACATTCATGCTAAGATTTCATCGCCAAATCAAACATTTTTAATTTAAATCTGCTAAATTTAAAAAAACTACACCCCACAAATCCATGGGTAGTTTAATCACAGATTGAACGTAGGGGCCAAAAACCAACTCGACCCGTGCAAACGATACCCCACAAATCTATGGGTAGTTTAATCACAGGTTGAACGTAGGGGCCAAAAACCAACTCGACCCGTGCAAACGATACCCCACAAATCTATGGGTAGTTTAATCACAGGTTGAACGTAGGGGCCAAAAACCAACTCGACCCGTGCAAACGATACCCCACAAATCTATGGGTAGTTTAATCACAGGTTGAACGTAGGGGCCAAAAACCAACTCGACCCGTGCAAACGATACCCCACAAATCTATGGGTAGTTTAATCACAGGTTGAACGTAGGGGCCAAAAACCAACTCGACCCGTGCAAACGATACCCCACAAATCTATGGGTAGTTTAATCACAGGTTGAACGTAGGGGCCAAAAACCAACTCGACCCGTGCAAACGATACCCCACAAATCTATGGGTACTTTAATCACAGGTTGAACGTAGGGGCCAAAAACCAACTCGACCCGTGCAAATGATACTCCACAAATCTATGGGTAGTTTAATCACAGGTTGAACGTAGGGGCCAAAAACCAACTCGACCCGTGCAAATGATACCCCACAAATCTATGGGTAGTTTAATCACAGGTTGAACGTAGGGGCCAAAAACCAACTCGACCCGTGCAAACGATACCCCACAAATCTATGGGTAGTTTAATCACAGGTTGAACGTAGGGGCCAAAAACCAACTCGACCCGTGCAAATGATACCCCACAAATCTATGGGTAGTTTAATCACAGGTTGAACGTAGGGGCCAAAAACCAACTCGACCCGTGCAAATGATACCCCACAAATCTATGGGTAGTTTAATCACAGGTTGAGGTTGAACGTAGGGGCCAAAAACCAACTCGACCCGTGCAAACGATACCCCACAAATCTATGGGTAGTTTAATCACAGGTTGAACGTAGGGGCCAAAAACCAACTCGACCCGTGCAAATGATACCCCACAAATCTATGGGTAGTTTAATCACAGGTTGAACGTAGGGGCCAAAAACCAACTCGACCCGTGCAAATGATACCCCACAAATCTATGGGTAGTTTAATCACAGGTTGAACGTACAGTTGAATGTTAATATTTCATAATAATAAAAAATATCATGAATAATAATCCACAATAATTATAACAAAAAATTAATTTTTAAAACATTTTGACATTTACTGTTAATTAATATTTAAAACATTTTGATATTGATTGTACAACACCGCATTTTAAGAAACTTTTTTTTTTTAATGTTGGCTATAATATTTCATAACAATGTTTTTTGGTTACTTTTTTAAGTAAAATATAAGTATATAAAATAGCGTCAATATGCCAAAAGAGTGATTAAAATAAAAATGTTTATTTCGTTTAAATAAATTGAAATTTTGGTTATTAATGACTGAAATTTTATTAATTGTAACAACAAATTGTAATTAAATCTTGTGAAATGTGTTAAATTGTGATTATTTTGTGAAATAAACAAAAAAAAATATTTGGTTATTTTGGAGTATATTTTCGAAAAAAAAGTTCGATAACTCGAAAAATAGGTGAAAACAAGAAAGTTAGTATTCTTCATTTTCGTCTTATTTTAGCTTGTTTTATCATAATTAAAAGTCAAACCGAGGGGCCCTTGTAATCGTATTCGCCCCGAACTTTCATAGATCGATCAAAAACGATATCAACAGATGAAGATGTTTTTGTAGTCAGACGACGTTATTCTGCTGCTTTAATATATTTCGTATAATTAGTATAACACAATTTTAAATATTAGTTACGGTTCCCCTTAGTTACCAATAATACATTGAAAGCACCGAAAAAAAGTAACATTTGACATAATAAATAATACAATTTAATGCTGGGGTTATAGTATAATAATGTTTCAGCTCTATCAATCAGCCTCCCATTTTTCATGCTCTAAGCATTCATCCAATTTCAATTTATCTTTAGTTATTTTTTTTAATTTGATAGTTTTGGGCGTCTCATTTCGACTCGATTACGATATCCGTAGCGCCTCGATTTTTTTATGGATTTTGGTAAAACAAGCCAAAATAATACGAAAATAAAGAATACTAATTTTAGAGTTTTCGTCTATTTTTCGAGTTATCGACACTGTTTTTTAGAAATTATCGTGTTTATGTCAAATAAATACCACAATTTAAAACATTTTACAAGATTTAATTATTATTTTTTGTTAAATGATCATAATTTAAACACAATTCGAGCACAAATAACCGAAATTTAATTCGTTTAAAAAAAACAACATTTGTATATTTAATACAACTATTAAAAATACATGTACGCCATTTTCGACTGTTATTAATCCATGGATTTGTTGGGTGTAGTTTGCACGGGTTGGTTTTTGGCCCCTACGTTCAGCCTGTAATTAACGAGCCCTCCCCCTCATGTCTATTAAAAATATGCTTTATTTTGTGCATAGTGCTTAAAAAAATCGGTGAATCCTCTGTAATTGTACAATTTCCATGGCTCCCCATTTCCATATTTTAGAGGCGTTATGACACTATAAATTGAAAGCAAATTATACAATTGCAAAAATGTCGAATTGCAAAAATGTACTTTAAATATTATAAATACTTAATTGTTACCCGTTTATGATGTAGTTACAACTGAGTTATTAACGCTCATAATTAAAAAATGATTAAATAACTAGAATATTACTTCTAAATTATCTTTGCTGATTCTTTAATTCTAATTTATCTTCCCTGTTAATAAATATTTGAAATTAAAATTTTCAATAAAATACAAGTTCATGGATGATTATCAACCGCAACATGCACTTCTGACGTTTCAACAGTTAAGAATTCATTGTTTTCTACGTCTTTATTAAGATAAATCTTCCCATCATCAAGTCATTCGGATAAATCGGCATCTATGAAGACATTCGGCGCGTTGCCTGTCAACGCTATAAATTTCAGACATTTATATAAATAAAAATTTTACTAAACTACTTAGAATTGAAACATTAACACCTAATATGTTTGTTAAATTGTTTTTATTAATCTCAACTTTTATAAAACTGGATATTAAACAACGAACAGTTCTTAGTACATTTAAAAATGATTATATGAATAAAAATTTATTTGATAAATTTCAACTCTGTAAACAAATCTGGGGCTCTCCAAATTTAGTTATATTATTTTGTATATAAGCACTCCAACATAAACATGCCTTTATAATAAAATGTCAATTTCAAATTACTAACCACAAAATAAAACCGTATTGATAGATTCTTCATTTTTGTCAGCTAAAATAAAAATGAATACAATGAAAGAAAAGGATAATTCCTCAATGGAAAGTAACGAAACAAGTTTATTAGTTGTGGTATTAGATACAAACCCGGCTCAACGAATTATTAAAGAAAATCCACATATTTTAAGTCAATGTTTAGATTCAGTGATTGCATTTGGTAATTCACATTTGATGCAAAAAGCACAAAATAAATTAGCGGTGATAGCATGTCATACAGCCGCCACGGAATTTCTATATCCTGGAGTAGGAAAGCCAGTTGATATACGACAGATTGATGGACAATATGAAGTGTTTACAATGGTGGAGCGTACAATTAAACACAATTTAGCTACAATGTTAACAAAGCAAAAACCAATTGCTAGTGGTGAATCTTTATTAGCCGGAGCTTTATCAATGGCACTGTGTTATATTGTACGATTTATTCGTAATAAAGTACCAGGGAGTAAGGTTAGTTAATAACACACATACTGGCGAGTTAATTATAAAAGCAAGCAAATTGATAAATATATGCTTAATTTACTATGTTTCAAGTTTTTGTAATTTTATTTCGGAAAGACAGAAGAAGATAAAGGATGGAATTTTCATAGTAGTTAATTCCGTAAATAATAATAATAGGTTAAATCAAAAATTTAAAAAGTAAATAAATTCAGTGGATTTGAATCCCAATAAATCTACAGTTTATAAAATCTTAATTAAATATCTTAATGAGTATCAAACACGGATACTCATTTATGACCATAAATCGGGGCTGGAGGGGCTGTAGATATAAAATAAGCAACGCATTAGATAGAGTATATATCTAACAAAATATTTTATTCATACATACCTACAATATCTTGTAAAAAATTATTGAATGATGTTAAGGTAAAAAAAGGTTTAATTTTTCAACTTAGCAGATTTGTGATCGAAAAACATTGTTTGAACTTTGAAATTACATTTAAATTTATTTAATTTAGTTATTTTGTATATATATACACAAAATAATCAAAATTAAATTTATTATTTGAAGAAATGTTCGTTGAAAATTCAGTTTAATTAGGATAGTAATTTTTTTTCTTATTATAGTTAAATTCTAGAATATTAGTGGTAACTGGTAGCAGCGATTCGGCGTCTCAATACATGAATTACATGAACGTGATATTTACAGCACAGAAATTGAATATTGTAATAGATGTATGCTCCTTGGATCAACATTTAAGTTTGTTACAACAAGGTTGTGATATTACAAATGGCCTTTATTTAAAAGTGCCACAATTACAAGGACTTCTACAATATTTATTGGTAATTTCAATTTTTTAATTTTTTGATAGTCTCAAACTTTTATTACGGTTCATTGTCACGATTTTCTTTAATCCCATTTTAAAACACCTCATTAGTCGTGTTTTGGCTTGTAAACAAGTTAAGACACATTGTTATTAGAACTAACGTTTATAAATAGTCGTATCCTGCTAATTGATCATAATGACCACTGCTTTTTTAAAAGTTATTATGTTGCTTACTTAAAAGTTATTAATTGAATAACAAATATAACTGAGTATTTATGTAGCTGCCATTCGGTAAGATATTTTAATTATTTTTAATAATTAGTATAAATAAATTGATGTGAAGGAAATAAAAATAATTCTGATATTTTAAATGAATCATTTCAATTAATATTAAAAAATAATAATAAGCAGTAACTTCAGTGGTCATTTATTAAAAAAACCATACATTGCAAGATTATAATTCCTTACTTTTATATTGTCGTCGGCTTAGTAATATATTCCCTCTTTTTTACCATTTTCATTATATAACGTAATAGTAATTAAAAACGTGAAAAAATGATACTAATAATTAAAATATGAAATATGATAAATATCTAGAAATATAATCTCATTGGATTCGGAAGGCAGTCTAAAAACTTGTGCGCAATTTCCTTAGCCACACAGAAACAATTACAAGAATTATGAGCTAGTTAAGGTTCGAAAAATCGAACGATCCAGTCTTACTAAAAACATTTCCTGAAATAAATTTGCTATAAACAAATAATAAATAACTTCAATAATTTTTTTTTTTTTCGAAAAGTTGTTCTTTTATATTTTACATTTTTGTTCTGTATAATCAGTTATACAGGTAAATTATATTTTATATGTAAATAGTTAAAATTTCAACATTAAAAACAAGATAAATAATTAAGATAGTGTCGGAAAAGAATGATTTTATTGTAAATTTCTTCCTCTTAATTTTGCACAATTTTTTAGACATCGTTTCAGAATCGAAATGGTTATCGCTCATATTTTTAACTTTTATTGTCATTTATAAATACGTTTTTAATCAGACTAAACTATAATAGACGTAGCTAAGTATACGTAGTATACGTTGCTGGGTGCAAATGTCATATACTTTTCTTGATAAAACATGATTGTTAAAATATCGAATTTTGTAGTACCTAACACCATCAAACAAAAATTGAATACCTACATTTTTATTCATTTTTATAATAGCAAATACCACCTATAATAGAATTTCTGATCATAAAAGCTTATCGTTTTAAAAAGAACAATGAATTATTTGAAAAATATCGTGAAACGAATAAAATCAACGCGATTTTGAATTATTTGATTAATCTTGTGGTTTATGAGCTAATATATTTATTTTCAGTGGGTGTTCCTGCCAGAACCTCCAGTTCGACAAAAATTAGTTCTACCGCCACCGGTTAAAGTTGATTATAGAGCTGCATGCTTTTGTCATAGAGAACTTATTGACATCGGATATGTGTGTTCGGTTTGTTTGTCAAGTAAGTTTTAAAGTGATTTATCAACAGCTGTTAGAATCACACAATTTTCCAACACAAATAAATTCATTGTCATATTGTCCATTATCATTTATTAGATTTTTATTTTTGTCCAATTTATAAATATTGAATATCGTGTTATTCTAACCATCCTCTAAGGCAGAAAATTGGTATTATTATTGTTTTTTTTTCAGAATTTTATCTTTAAATAGCAAACAGTTTCACTCTGACAAATTAGGTCGACTTGAAAGTTTGTTAAGAAATAATAAATATCCACCTGGCTTAATTCACACGATATTCAATAATTATAAATTAAACAAAAATGAAAATGTGATTAATCATAATGGACAAGAGAACAAAAAATTTATTAGGTTCCCTTTCATTAATCCATTATCAAATCAAGTAATGTTTTAATAAAATAAGTATAAGGCTTGTTTTCTATAATTTAGTTTAAGTCAACCAAATCTACACATAGTTGAAATATGAAGCTGACCACATTAGATCAGTCTAATTTAATCTCTAAAATACCGTATGAATGTAGTAAATGATAAGATAATCAGATGGTACTGTGGTACAAATACAGCTTCGATACACACTTGCCAAAAAATTTATTATTACTGTAGTGCCTGTTGTTAAAGATATATATATATATATATATATATATATATATATATATATATATATATATATATATATATATATATATATATATATATATATATATATATATATTTTTTTTTTTTTTTTTAAAATATGTTTCGACATTATATATTAATCTGTGAACTCGTATGATTGAGGTATAGTTATGAGTTTAAATATTTTCATATATGTATATTTTAGGTTATAATTTTATAAATATATTTTGTAGTTGCTGATAATGTCCTGATAAAGGACGAAACCCAGAGTTATATTTTAGTAAATGACTCCCTGCGATTTTTATTATTTATATTTAATTATCTGAATGCGATTCAAAAAAACTATGACATCAAATTTTATTTTTATATTTGATTTTTTTTTCGGAAAAAATTTCGACAAGCACTAGGTTTTCATGTATATTGTCCATACCATATTTCAAACATTTGGATAAGAATTTTTTGAGCTCGAAAATTGTTAGAATTACAATGTATATTCCACGTTATTTAAGCCATCAGCTGATAGAAGCAAACTCCTTACAGAAAGGAGTGTGTTTCTAACAGCAGTTAATAAACCGCCATAATTTTTTAATATTATAGGCCATTTTTTTTTATCCAGTTTGACTTTTCTAAACGGTAGTTGATATTTTTACTATTATTTTCTTTAAATGAAAAATGTTTTTATTTTCAGTTTTCTGTAAATTTAGCCCGATTTGTACAACATGCCAGTAAGTATTTTCTCTCAAAAACTTAAAGCCCCATTTACATGTAATAACATATTCATTTTGTTACAGTACTGTGTTTAAAATGCCCGGTCCATTACCAACAAAACCAAAGAAGAAAAAACTTAAACTATAATAAAGCATTTTTATATTTTGTACAAAAAAAATTTAAAAATCGTTATTTTATTTCATTTTCATCGCCAATAGATTCTTTCAATTCTAAAATATCAAGACCTGACATATCAAGATTATTATTTTTCTAAAAATTTATATTTAGAACTTTGCATCCTGTGTGGGGTAAATCATTATAAAAAATTTCAGAAAACGATAGATCCTGTTATTATATTTTCGTTTTCTATGTAATTTTTGATATGAATATTAGATATGTTAGAAATGTTAATTTGAAAAATATTTAAACAGTTTTATATATTTTTTTATTTTTCTTTTAAATACAATATTCAATTTACAATAAAATAAAATTTATTGTATAGAAATATAATGGAGTATTGTAACATTCATATCTAAATGCAGATAATTTATGTAATTCGGGTCGTATATTATTGGGGATATCGGAGTTTAAATCTGGATACTGCCACAGAAAATTCGGAACGAATGGCCACCGTTGTATAAATAAATACACTAAATGGCAAGTATTTATTTATCGTGAACAGTTAATCTTAAATTAATGGAATATCAATTAAATGCAAAATAATTGTATTTTCCTTTATTTTTACATACAAAGTTTTAAATTAAGCATTAAAGCCACCGCGAAAACGAACCCTGTTCATGAAGGTAGAAAGCCGTACACCTAGTAACATATATTCTTGCATTATCGGACATTAGTAGAAAGTTAAAATTAATATAAGATTCAAAAGAAACAATTTATATGTCTTCTAAAACTATTTCTGTGCATCTCGAATTAGTTAATTATGTATTGACCCAAGAGTTGTCAACAAAAACCTTGGCCTATCAGGGCAAAAATGGTTCATTAAATCTGTATATTTTTTCCAAAGGGGCCTTTTCGAAAAGTAACTGTTCAAATGGAGTAGCCACTTGAAACTCATTTTAAAATTTAGTTTTAAGTAATAAAAAAAAATATATATATATAAACAACTTCTTCGTTTGCAATTTTTTTGTTAGTGTACCTATCGAGATGCATACCGCTTGAAACTAACATATATTACCTAACGGTAATCTACTATCAAATTAAAGTTTCCCTTATTTATATGTATATAAATAAAATTGTGAATACCTTTAATAGATGTTGATTAAGCTAAAATGTTAAGAAACAATGGTCTTAACCTTAAGTTATAAACCAAGTTTTATCAATAATATTGTTCTCGCCATTATTCTATTCTTGGTCAAATTTAAAAGAATTTTTATATGGTTGACAAAATGTACCCTCGGCCAAATAAAATTAATTAAAACAACAAATTGTGCGGTTTACTTCACTATAGATTTTTTCAACGCAGCAACGGACGGTGAAATCGATTTGCGTTTCAGCTTTCCATTGAGTTAATGGAGCATGCGTTGATGCAAACGGGCGTAAGTGTTAGCGCACGTCGAACGGATGTTGCAGCTTTCAATGAAATTAAATATAGCTATTAGAATTTAACACTTAAATATTTTTAATTTAAAATATATTTCGATTTTTTGCCTCAATTTCCTGGATTAAATTATTTTGTGTTTTTATAAATACGTATTTCGACCAAAAAGTAGTCATCATCAGTATGAATTAGCTAGTTGTAATGATTCTCTGAGGAAATGTTACTCGTTAATTTGGTGGTCTGCACATATGTATGTTGGTGTTTGCGCAATTTATACTTTCCAAGTATCTATCAAATTGCTAAGGCAACTAATCAGCATCGATCACGTGTTTAGTGTTCGGCCAATGATATCATGATGATAACTACTTTGTAATCGAAATACGTATTTATAAAAATACAAAATAATTTGATCTAGGAAATTGGGGCAAAAATCGAAATTTATTCGAAAAATCCTACAATTCTCATAAATTATTATAAAATTTTTAATTTATTTACAGTTATATTTATTTATAAATATATAAGTTTCATCTTAAAATTTTTACAACAGATCCCCATGATTTCTACATCACCTCACACGTATTCATCCAAGTAAGCCGGCCTCGCTCTAGTTCTCGTCGGACGGACTGCCTCTATCTGTCCCTTCATCTCCACCTGTTCTTTAACCTCTGCTTCAGGTATATCAGCCACCTGCTTTAGTCCACGTACATCAGCAAGGTGATATGGCATTCAATCCACCTCGATGCTATTTTACTCGTAGTACATTTCGCCCTCTCGGGTTTTACGCGGTCACCCACTTAGAATTCTGAGTTGTCATTTGTTGCTCTTGGCACCTGCGGTTGGCTTGGACATCTCCACGTATAAGTATTTATATGAGACGTCAGGGAAGACGCTACATTACCTCCTTCTCGTGAGGAGAAATTATACCAAAATGTCTCGGATACATCCTCCGCTGCGCACCGCCCTTTTTTTAAAGGTTCGATGCTTTCGCTCTACAATCCCATTGTCGCTAGCCCGATCAACATATCGAAAAATTACGATTACACTGTATTTGGAAAAAAGTACGAGAGTTCTTCAAACCGAAGAAAAAGAAACAGTCATATTGTATGAAAAGTCATGCAATTATATGTTAAGAGTTCTGCCGGTGGACCTCAGCAAATACTTCGGACCGAAAGCGAATCACCTGATTTAACCCTTCGTCGTTAATTGGCCGCCATACGGCGAACCGACTTGGTCCACATTCAATCAATGTTAGAAATTTGCCCACAACGAGTCACATCCATGGCCACTCTGTACCAAAGCTTGTCACATCCCAAGTGTCCACTGGATCGGTGCCAGGTCTATTGACAAACAGCTCCTGCATTTTCGAACTACTTGCTCTTCTTCATTCCGAGTTATCTTTAAATCAGGGTGGTGCTGTCTCGCTATGTACAAAATTGGATCTACACCCATGTGGTGGTCATTATGAGATTCTGTGATAACTGCAGCTCTCCCACCTATTGCTGCAATACAAACTGCCGTCTTCATTTTTTGAAACCACTGCTATGGCACCCGCGATAGTGAATCCGCTTTGTTATCCTCAGGTCTAACCTGGTTTACTATTAGATATAGAGTACCCTTGCACAATATCATCTAACAAGCTTCTCCCAGACCGTGAGTTAATATTATTCGATCTTTTGAAACCAAAGACGACACACAACCATACAATGTAGTCGAATCTGTGTTCACTTGCAGCCATTGCAAATTCCATCTCAGAGCCAAATTTACCCTTTTTTAAAAAACCTCTTTGACTCTTTGTAAAATTTGACGTCAGCTTTCCAGGTTCCAGGTTTCCATTCTTCTCCAACACGCACAGGCCCAGTACCTTCCTCAAATTAATGGCTCTGTCGGCTTCGACCTCGGCTCAAACTTCATCAGGTGCACAATCACCACTCCACTTGTCACAACACTTTCATCCACATATATGCCGTTGACCAATGTCGTCGACACGTATCAGTTCCCAGCTTGACCCTCGGATCCTGTGACAATATAAATTTTACTATCGCCGTCATGATTTTGGGAGCGACATTTAAACCAAAACAAAGTCGAGTCAAACAATATGTCTCGGAGTTGTTACGCACCACTTCATACCTCCATAAATGCGGAGCCACGTGAACCTGGAGGTAGGCCTTCCGCAAATCGAATCTTCACATTCTTTCCTTTTTGCCTCCACAATGATAACTTTTCAGCGCAAACATCACTTGCCCCGGTGTGACTCAAAACGTATTCATTGAGCTTCCGAAAATCGAAAACTGGTCATTTTATTCTTATTAAAGTAGACGACCGCCATCATCGGAATCACACCGTCGTATACCCCTTCGTAGCGCCGAAGCCATTCATCCTTAATCCATTCTTCAACCTCCTCACGAAATGCTGTCTCCGCATCTTCAGCCTTATTATACTGGTCCACAACATTTCTTAATTCTGGCTCTTTACACCCATTCCACTTCCACTAGATCAACCATCTGCCATCCTCAAACACCGCGCGAAAATCCTCTACTCCAGCACACGCCTCGAACTGAACGGATCCGACGCAGCCTGCACTAACTATCGAGCATCCCGTGCCTAACAACACTACCAAATCCTCTCCGGATTTCCACACCCTTACCCTTGACAGTCGTGCCAACGACGATGACGTAAGGCTGCTGCCCGCACAACAGCCTACCTTTCTAGTTTTTTGTCTAGACATGATCAAGCTATGTGGTCATCTCTCCCGCATACTAAGATAATATATAAGAAGGTATTCAAATCCTGCAATGCATCATGTGAAATGTGTCAAGCGGTCGCGCCACCACGCGTGTGTTAAGCACTCTAGACGGCATCTAAAGTATTTCCATGGTAAATCTCGGAATAATAACAAATATTGTTTAATAATTAATTACTGTCTAAAAAAATTATTCTTACCTTTCAATAATAACAATCAAACTGCTTAATAATGTTCGAAATCTTTAAAGAAGCTATACTCAATATGTCGATATAGCTTGTAATTTATTGAACGTAAATTAAACAAATATAAAATTATTTTAATTTTTCAAACAACGTAATAAATTAATTCCATAGATAAATTCAACTAAATACATATCCATATAATACCACAATATGAGGTAAACGAAACTTCAACTACTTAACGCGACACACACAATCACAATACTTACGCGTTAACAATACTTACAAATTAACATCAAAACAAAACAAATTTACATCTAATAGCTGATCGATAATACGCGACGCGAATATACACCCAAAATGCTGTACGGGAAAATAAAAGACCCGTTATACACGGCGGGTCACGGCTCTATATCACGCTGTCTATTAATATACGGCAAAAATTCTTACGTAGAATTTCTCGTGAATATAGGGGCGGACATTTCAATTTTTTTCGCTAAAAATTTTCCAAACCGTGAAAAATAAGAATGTAAACTTTTCGCCGTCAATTCAACCCCAATCAACACCTAAGGCGAAAAGGTACTACTTCTAAATTTCAAAAACATTATCGGAGCCGATTTCCTTCAAAATTTTAATATACTCGTCGATATGAAATGCGGCAAAATAATCGACGGAACAACGTCAATTCGGACATCCAGAAGCATTCATAAACCAATTCAATACCGATATCGTCACCCAGTTTCACAAACATAAACAAAATATATTCAGATATTGTGAACGAATTCGTGGTCATTACGAAACCACAAATGATTATTAGGTTTACGTACAGCGATTTAAAAATATAGTTTCTGGGGATAATCAACTATCATAGACGAAGCATGTCCAACGTAGCTTCAATTCAAGCACCTATAATTGAATTGAAAAAAATAAAAAGAAACGCGATAAAACAAAAGTAACTTTGGTGCGAATTAGCTATTAACTCGTTTAACAAACTGAAAGCGAAATTAGGAACAGTAACGATAATAGTACACCCGAACACAATTAAGCGATGCAAAAAAACGATATAGTACTAACGATCAGGAATTACTAGCTATTTACGATTCAATAAAACATTTTAGATATATGTCAAGAAGGTCAAAAATTCGCATTACTTACTGACCACAACCAATTACATTTGCATTAAAACGAAGTAATCCAAACGCTTCACCACGACAAAATATAGATTTAGATTTTATATCCCAATTTACCACTTTCAGCATACAGAAGCGGGAGAAGCAAACATAGTAGCGGACGCGTTATCACGTATTCAAGAAATTGTGTCACCCAGTACCATTCCATTTGAAGAGATGTTGCGCAAACGCAACAAAACGATACCGAGCTATTTAACCTGATGACAGCTTCAAAACTTAAACTGCAATTAAAAAAAGTTACAACCGAATGTAGCACAACACCACTAGTGTTCGACATTGCTAACAACGGTTTATGTCCATACATACCTAAAGATTTTAGGAAAATCATATTCGATAGATACAAACATGCGACGCCTGTCACAGATAGAAAATCTGGAGACACAATAAAAGTCCGTTAGACAAATTCGACATTCCAAACGAACGGTTCACAGCTCTTATTGACATAGTAGGACCGCTACCTACGTCAAAACTATTTACATACTGCGTAACCATCGAAGACCGTATTTTAAGATGACCGGAATTAAGCCGTTCCAGTTACCGATATTACAGCCGAAACAGTCGCACAAGCCATATACGAAGTTTGGATCAGCAGGTACGGGACACCCTGTGAAATTACCACAGATCGTGGACTAAAACTCGAATCTACAATATTTACATCATTAGCTAAATTACTTGGTATCAAACACCTACGAATAACAGCGTATCATCCATCGGCGAAAGGAAAAATCGAACGATGGCATCAGTCGTTGAAAGCAGCAATCAAGTGCCACATGACTGAACGTACTGTACTGTAAGGTGGACGTACTACCTACAGTATTTTTAGGTTTACGTACAGCGAATTTAAAATATGCCCAGCAGAAATGTTATACGGACAAACGTTCCGACAACAATGAGATTTTTTTTTAAAATCCACTAGTGACAGTGATGTGACCCAAATATTTTCATTTCAAAACTCCAAAATATTATTCAAAGTTTTAAACAAATATCAAACTCAGTACTCGGTAATACAAAATTGTTAGTGCGACCACAACTAAATAAAATTGATTTCGTGTTTCTACGTGTCGACTGTGTGCGGAAACCACTACAAGCTCCATACAATGGCCCATACCGAGTTATTAAACGCCACGATAAAAATTTTACAATCGAAAATAAAAACAAACATGAAAACGTCAGTAAGGACAGACTTAAGCCAGTATATCTTCTAGAAGGGGATTGTGATCAAAATGTTCCTACACCAACACAGAATTCGCAACCAGGCAACAAAAATTTACGTCAACGAATAAGTGCACCCAAAACGAATCATCGAAAACAACACGTTCAGGTCGTGAAGTGAATTTCCTATAAAAATATTTAAACATAATTAAAATGTAATATTGTCAATTTGTATTCAATTATAAAATTTTTTTAACGGTTCATGTGTCGTTTGCACTGAAGGGGGAGTATGTATTAATAACGTTATAAATACAATTGTTGTACGATATAAAATACAATAATTATTATTTACAAATGAGTCATGTGCTTTTTGAAAATAACAAAATATCAGACAAGTTTGATCCATGTTACAATAGATAATAAACAAAACACCAACATCTAGCTATCGGTCGTCGGTAAAATTATCAGTAGTGTGGCAGAGCGCTCATAGTAAATTTTTTATTGTAGGTTCCCAAAAAATCAACATTTCAACTAGCAATGAAAGTGGTTAAAAATAAATGAAAACAGTAATTTTTACCCTCTAAAATACGCCAAAAACCCTTTTTGGGGGTGGGGTGTAGAAAGGTTGTCGTTTAAATTTGGATGGGGAAAACTGAGACCATGGTTCCTTACACCTAACAAACAGATTTTTTCATTTTATATTCAATCTCTCAGAATTTTCTTTCAAAACCTATACTCTACTAGTAATATGTCGTATTAGGAATATTATAGGACATGAAGAAATATAAAGTATTCTACCAGGCAAGCATTTGCACCAGAATAGAAGTAGCAGTTATGTATGTTCTTAATAAAAAAAATTTTTAACCTTTAATTTGATTATAGTTCTAAGCGGTAATTCGATAGGTACAGTAGCGCAGCCAATTTTTGTTCCATATGTTTTACATAAAATTAGATCACACTTCTATCGTGTGATCATATTGTAAGTAATTTTACCGTTTAAAGCCGAATCACTTAGGAAGGCATTCTATCTTATCGGGTGCCGGTTATTCTATTTTAGTTCTTCCATTAGGTTCGAACTAAAGTCATCCATAACTGCATACTTCTCTTTTCTCTTTATATACATTATACTGTCATGATCAGAATAGAGTCAGTTCGATGCTGCCCTTTTTATAGACGCAAAAATAGTATCACAGAGTACTTGTAGAGGAGGTGTAAAAATGATCAAGGCCAGCAAGCACACTTAATAAACATAACATATAATAATTAATAATAAATATAATTGTTTACAAAACATAATGAACTTGTTATTAAATCCCGAAAGGATAATAGCGTAACATGGCGCAGTCGGGTCGGAAGTGTTCTGTTTTAAAAAAAAAAATAAAGGTTATAAAACAAAAGTGCCGCCATTAAATAATAATAACATAAATAAAGAAACCGCCAAATTTGGAAAGAGTGAATAAATCTAATATTAACAGTAAATCAAGTGAACAAAAGGATCGAAAAATATGGCCCGCAAAGATTTGATAAGCAACGCAAAAACGTTTAATAATTTGTCATTTGATGGAAATATTAAAGATAAATGGCAAAAATTTAACATTTATTTAATGACATCTGGTTTTTTTAATAAGTCGTCTGACGAAAGAAAAGTTGCTATATTGTGAAATACATTGGGAGGTGAAGCTCTAGAAAAATTTAATACATTTAACCTAACTGAAGAAAACAAAAAAACAACTATAACGAAGTTTTAAAAGCATTTAAAAATTATTGTTCCCCGCAAGCAAATGAAACGGTGGATAGACATCTATTTTTTATGCGCTCACAAAACGAAAGTGAAAGTTTCAATTCATGTTTAAAAACTCTGAGTATCAATTGTGGTTTCAATGAATTAAAAGACAGTTTAATCCTTGCAGTACTTATGTACAGAAATACTCCAATTGATGAAATGATGTTTGGTAGAAAAATAAAAGGTTTTCTACCAATTTATAATAATAAAAAATATTTTAAAAAAATAGTCAAAGAAATTTTAATAAAAAACAATTAAAACAGAAAGTATACTATGATAGGAATGCTCATATTTTAAAACCTTTAGAAATAATTGATAAAGTTTATGTGAGAAAAGAAATAGGAAAACCTATGGTACCTGCTAAAGTAACAAACCTTTGTGAAAGACCTCATTCCTATGAACTCACTCTACATATCAATAGAAAAATTGAAAGAAACAGGAAATTTATATATGGTGCTCTTGGAGATCCAGACATGATTACTCCAAATGAGAGTGAAGAAAAAATATAAATAAATCCCGATTCTTTCAATACAACTAATAATAATGAAATTAATAGAAATCTAGAATTTAAGACAACTGACATAGAAAATGTGAAAGCTTCTAGCTTATCACCAAGAGTGAAAACAAATAATAGATTGTACACGTTCTGGTAGAGTCAGCAAACCTCCAGAATATTTAGAAGAATATGAATGTAAATAAATAAACTTGTAATTCGTAAAAGAGAAACGATGTCATGATCAGAGTCATTTCGATTCTGCCCTCTATATGGTAACTAGGGAAGGGCATCAACTATCGATATATCAAAATATCGATATTTTTTTAGAAAATAATCGATAAATATCGGCGATATTTTAAATTTTGAAATATCGATAATCGATATTTATTTCTGAATATCGGATTCGATATTTTTTGAAGAGCTTTATTATATTTTATAATAATAATTATTTATTCTACTTATAATTGTAATATTTGTGTTCGTTTTATGTAAGTATAAATTAACGTAAACTAAAGCGCGCGAGTTTTGGTATAAGTGCTGCCTCTGTCTTCAAAATGATTTGTTCTGAACTATGTATATGCATAGTATCCCTCTGTAGTTTGTGCACGCAACCAAAAAAAATGTCTTTAATAGTGTGTTGATAGCATGTTAACCAGTCTGTGAACCTAGTGTGGCTCGTTTTATGTTGATGATTAACCGAGGAACACATCAAGGAACGAGTGCTTCTGATGTCTATATCCGATGAGTACTGGTTCGAATAAAATTTAAACAAGATACTATTGTTTAAATTGTTCAAATTTTTGACTAATAATAAGTATTTTTATTTTAATAATGATATATAAAAATGCGTATTTTATTAATAAATAAAACTCATAAAACTGCCAATTGTGTTATTTTTTTCACGTTCGAATATTTTGACAATTTTTCAGGTAATCGCATTTTGAGATAAAATTATCAATTTATCGATATTTTTTGCTCAGTATGTATCGATATTGCTTGAAAATATCGATACGATATATATCGATATATTTTATACATTTTCCCATCCCTACTGGGCGTAGAAATAAAATAACAGTCCGCTTGTAGAGGAGGAGGAGTAGAAAAGAACATGACCAGCAAGCACACTTAATAAACATAAAGTGTAGTAATCAATAATAAATATAATTGTTTACAAAACATAATGAACTTATTATTAAATTCCTAAAAGATAATAACGTAACATACACATTATATTATTTTTATTTAATCTTTACAATGTATGTACTGTTAAAAAAGAATCAATAGGCTGAATTTAGATTGATATTTCTCTTCTGTAATCAATAAGTTGGATATAGATAGGAATAAAGATTGGCTGCACATAAAAACCACACTTTAAAAAAAATTTTTTTATTTACAAGTTTATACATCTGTTTTACATACAAAGGTTTTTTCCTTCAAATTATTTTTCACAGCATTTAAGTGTCAAGATAATATTATATTGTTAATTATTATTTATCTAATTAATTTTTTAATTTTAATTATTAATATCATTTAGGATTTATGCTATTTTTTTGGATCATGTTTTGTAATTCTTTTGTTATTATGACGTAGCATGACGACGCACATGGACAGAAACAATTTTTTAATTTTGTATGATCAAACAATGAAAAAACATCAATCCACTTTCTCTGTAACTACTCAGCGCTAATCCAACAGCGTAGGAAATGGTTTGGTCCGGCCTTAATCGAACCAGAAGAAATTAGGAAACTCAGTGCCAAGCAAATCCTGGGTTTCAGTTTATCAGCTGGTTATGTAAACCAGTGAGAATAGAAGCGGGGATAGAGTACAAGGGTCTACTGGCTAGGTGCTCTGAACCATTGCTCTGATGCGAAACGCTCGAGCATGGCCCGCTTACCTCCCTACATACATACATGATCAAATAATTGTTATGATTTCTCAACGCTATTTAGACCATTCATTTAACATGACCTATACATACAATAAATCTGTCCGTGAATGAAATATGATAGACAATAAATCTGTCCGTGAACTATTCGATTTTGATGATTAAATGGTAGTAAAAAATGAATCATTATATATAATCCTTCAGCGGTGGGGAGAACGAATACAGGCTTTCAGAAATGTAAATAAAATCAACCACCAGGACATACTCGAGCGCGAATATAGCTTTCATTAAAAATACTGAAGATTTGAATGTGTCGCAGCTGTTTGAAAATGACAATAATCGCCATTTTGAAATACTCAAGCGCATTAGATTTTCATACAGGAGATTTAGCTTCATATCCTGATTGTACTGATCCTTAATCTACCGACTATTTTGGAGGGATTTTCTTAATGACAGTTTAAAAATATTTTTTCAGTTATTTGAAAGTTTGAGGCCTTTCCATCCCCTTGTACCGCGCTTAAATTTTCAGAAAATATTGTTTTTATTATCCATTAAGAAATTCCGGAATGTCCAGTGTGTTTTTATTTTGCAAATATGTAACCTCCACTCCCCTGCGCCACGCTCAAAACGTCAGAGGTTTCCGTTTTCCTTGAATTAATTTCTTCGAAATTAAAAGATAAATCGTCTGAAAATATTTTTTTTATTATGCTTAAATTATTTCTTTCAACTAATAGAAAATCAGACTGCGCTCAATAATGTTCAGATGGTGTTTTATTGCAAGTTTGTGACCCTCCCTTACGTTACGCTCAAATCGCCAGATTAGTGAAATGTACACTTTGAATGTAATTAACCTATCATGGATTTTTTGACTATTCAGTCATGCGGCCCTATATACAAGGCTAAAATTTATTCAGTCATGGTAGAGGAACAGAGTGTAAGGTATCTCCTTATCTTAATCAGATGCGCGCGAGTAAATCCAAAAATCTCCTCTTTGACTCCCATATCAGTGTAGA
The DNA here is from genome assembly GCA_020423425.1 of Chrysopa pallens. Lineage (NCBI taxonomy): Eukaryota > Metazoa > Arthropoda > Insecta > Neuroptera > Chrysopidae > Chrysopa > Chrysopa pallens. The sequence goes on along the minus strand of CM035591.1, from coordinate 36,726,865 downwards.
TATTAATTAAATTATTTAATATTAAAAATTATAAAATAAGTAATAATATTGTAAATCATAAGAGCACTTAAGTACTACTCTGGAAAATGGCTTTGTAATATCGCTAACTATACAACAACAAAAAAAAAATAATAATAATGATATGGCATTTTAAAATTATATTAAAGAAATGATTTTTCAGTGAAATGAAAAATTAAATAATTACCTAAAAAAATAAAATTATAATCGCTCTTTTCTAAGTCACAGATATGTATTTGCTATGCTTACTAACTGGATCGATTATAATCCTACTTTGAACGTGGAAATAAAAGCGAGATAACGATCAGCTTTTGTTATTTCATTTCATCGGTAGTACGGTATGCATGATTGAATAAGAAGTACTCCTTCTAAAACGATAAGGTCTCTTCTCTATTTTTTGCAATAAAAGTTTCATTTTATCGTATTATAAAAATCTTAAGAAATTAATAAGCTCATTATTATTTGATTCCATTACGCGGTCAACCTTTCCTAATTTTAAAGGTGTTTCTCCTTTGTCGAATTATGAAATCTTGTTTGTATTCTATATCTGGACATTTTTACAATGAATAGATGAAACTGTATTTATGACCTTTTAATATCATTAACGTTAATCTCGGACGGTTCATATTTAATTTTACATTTTTAAGATATTTCTTTTGTATCAAAACGTGATACTAGATTAACGTTTTGAAACATAGAAACTCTGATTTCTAATTCTCGGAATAAAATTTCCCTTTCTCGTTGTAACACTAAAATCATATTTTATATAATTATTTTACGTTTCAGAAAATTTTAATAAGACTTAATAGTTTCAAATAACAATATCAGACGTTCGCAAAAAAATTAACATGATAGTTAATATGCATAAAATTTAAAGTCGATTGAAGTATTATTTTTCTAATCTATAATGTAATGTAGAAATATATTACTTATAATCAAATTTAATTTTTAAATTTAAAGAAATTTTTTTGAGATTATATACCAAATCTAATCTTACTTTAATATTGGATTTAAAATTTTTCAATTAATTTCTAATCGTCTAAAGATAATTATACTGAAACTACTTAACATAGCTAAAATATTTACTGACTTTGTAATTTAAAAAAAAATTCCTCACTAATAGATATAATATACACTCACATAATATAATTTATAGGTATAATTTTGGATGAAGGTATGAAATGGAATCGACATGTTGATACAGTGTGTAAAAAGTTAGGCACGGCTTATTTTTATATCAAAAAATTAAAACAAACTCATAACACTGAAGCTTTATTGGCTGTGTATTATGCGTTTGTATATGCTGCCATGCAGTATTGTGTAATATTATGGGGGCAATGTTCAGATTGTACACGAATATTTATACTACAAAAAAGAATTATTCGGCTCATGTTTAATCTTGATTATCGAGAATCATGTGTTAATCATTTTAAGCGGAATAATTTGCTAACATTCTATGGCATTTATTACTATGAGCTATTAATATTTATCAAAAAAAATTATCAAAACCTACCACTTAGAAGTGAAATACATGATTATAACACTCTTCATAATAATGATTTGCATATTGCAAACTATAGATTGCAAAAGTTTAAAAACTCTCCGGAAATTATTGGAAGTGAATTGTACAATAATCTTCCCGGAGAGTTAAAAAACATAGAGAGCATGCCAAAATTTAAACGTGAGCTGAAGAAGCATATTGTAACGTCGTGCCCATATAGTTTAATTTAATTTATTTAATTTTCATGTTGACTATACCTATGTACGTTTGTATCTTATGGTGAAAATAAATAATAATAATAATAATAATACTTCAATAGAAAGTATTCTGCGCTTATTACATACAGGGCTGTCAGATATGGCGATTTATCGGACCACAGATCTCACACAGACCTGCTGTGTCTTCTATGTAGCATGTAGTATACTCTATACATTCTATCTACGATATGTTTGGAGTCATGCCATACATTCATACATTGCACTTAGTCTTATATAAACTGTATAAGTAAGAAAAGGATGTTGCAATTGCTGATTTTTATTTAGCACAATAATAATTATATTTTAAATATTTAATAAAAAATATGATTAAATATATTTTTTAAATCATAAATAGTTATTCAAAAATTTTTGGTGAGATCATATTCAGAATTGGCTGCTTGAATACCTAAAAAATGGCGATTGATTTTAAACTATCTGGCAACCCTGATTATATATGAGATTGTATATTGTCAGAAGTTATTAAACGAGAATTAAAAATTGGAATGAATTATTCTTCATATTAACACATGTTTTATCGCTACAAGGGTTGATGTTTACTTAACTAGTAAACCTACCTTTGAGGTATCTCGAGAGTATCATCAAGGTAAAAAGCCAAATAATATTATAATCAGTAATGGGCAGTCAATTTCGATAAAAATAGAAAATGAGAAAAGACTGCGAGAAGCCCCTATCTCCTAAAAATGGCTGTGAATAGAGAGATATATTCAATTAATAATTCTATTTGTTATAAGAAAGAAAGTTTTCCTAAAAAAAATATCTCGTTTTTTCAGAGGCAGGTTATTATTATAATTATCATTTTTTTTTTTTTAATAAATACCCTCCAATGTACATTGTACTTTTAAATTAAATGTATTTTAACTAAGAGAAGAGCGACTCACAGCTTGATTTTGTAATACCTGCGTTAAAAGCATTAAATTTCTTTAAAGAAATTAATTGACGTTTTGATTGAATCCCATTCATTTTCGATTCAATTTCAAATGGATTTAATCGCACATTTTTATTAGCTGTCATATAAGTGAACAAATCTGATATTGTTTAAAATTTATAAGACAAAACACTAACGAAATCTAGTTTTTGCAACTAATAATTGCAGAGAAAATATAATTCAAGGAACTTAATTTTTTATTTAATTATTGTATATATAGAGCATGCATGCAATATTTCTTAATTTCAAATATATCACATAATATTTAAAAAAAAAAAAAAAAAGAAATAAAAAAATTATAAATAGCTCTTTTATAAAAATCATTTTGGAATTGAAGTTACGCGTTACATATTAAAGTTACCAAGATACATATTAAAGGCGTCCTTCACCCATCTATTTTTTTATCAATTGCTATAAATGAAAGTAACACCAAAGGATTGTTTAAAAAATGTGTTCATTGTTATGTTTAATCTATACTAATAGAATAAAACTGTAATAAAGCTCAATTATTAATGAAGGCTGTGAAACAGAGCGGTTGTGTAAATCTTTATATATATATATATATATATATATATATATATATATATATATATATATATATATATATATATATATATATATATATATATATATATATATATATATATATATATATATATATATATATATATATATATATTACTAGATATGGCAAACGTACATACGTTACATACATTTTAATGACCAAAAGTAGATTAAGAAAGGCAATATTAATAAAAGACAGAGAATCACAATTTTTTGAAAAGTCTTCAAAGCACATGATCATAGTAGCGGAAACATATGACTACAACACTATATCTAACATTTGTTGTTAATTTAAACTCGCGTCAGGATGTTCCCACTATCAAATATTATAGATATTTTATCAATAATCTACCCTGCACCCCAGTTTATCTAGAAGAATATGATCTATTGATTTAAGGTGTGTATACTATACAGCGAGAGAGCGATGAGGACTACAATATGATAGAAAAGTCATAGGAGCTGCGTACGCTGCCTCCGCCCTATTCTAATTATCTTCTGTAACCCCGGATAGTAAAATGTATAAACACTTCGTAGCTCATTTTCATTCGATTAAATTTTTTTAATTTCAAAAGTTTGAAACCGTTATTCATGAACAATTTTATGCAAACAACCAACTAACGGTTGTAGTGTTTTGTTATAAGCTTCGTTAATAATTCAGCTATAAGATAAAAAATAATTTTTCAAATTTGATTGGTAATTCTTCAAAGATTCGAGCTCAAACAAATTCTTCAGGATAGATTAAACATAGCCATGAACTTTTTTTAGCTAATCCATTGGCGATAAGTTTTCTTTAGTTATAGTAGTTGGAAAAAATAATTTTAATCCGATTAGATCGGTGTAAGGCGTATCTAATATGTATCCTCTACTTTATCAATTCTTTAAATTTAGAGTAGTTTTCATTTGAAATGCTTTATAATTATCTTTGTAATTTCAAGTGCGGGTGAGTTTATTGATCTTAAAATGTCAAAATACGAAAATTACGTAATATTCTATGAGTAATTCTATTATTACACTATAGGGTTACGTGAAATGTGAAGGTTCCATAAATATTTTGAATAATTAGATGACAATTTGATGTTATTTTCTTGATTTGTAAAAATTGAAATCTTTATTCTATATATGTGTTCAAATCTGTCTCTTTAAGTTAGTTAAAAAGCAAGATAAGCCTACTAGTTTATTTATATTGCGGAGTATGAATGAAAGTATTTATCCAAATAAGATTATGTGTCTGAGTTTGTTTGGCAGAACGCAGGTAATATCTTTAAAATGGAAGATATTTTGCACACCCAAGTATTATTTTATTCATCGGGCAAAAACCTCTAAATTTAAAATTACAATGATTGATAACATCAAGTCAAAATAGAGCCTTATTTTTATAGTAATTTATAAAAATGGTTGAATTATTTTAATAATAAAAAAGTAATACTAATTTAAAATAAAAAATTAACAACAATTCTAAAATTTTAAGGCACCAATAATCTTTGATAAAATTTCTCCAAAAAATTTGATATTATAAAACACAGACTAATTTTTTTTATATTTTTGGTACCTTTTTCTCTAATTACTCTTCTTGGATAAGAGTGTAAATACTGTCTTTAGTAAAAATTATTATTTACATTTTTTTTATTTATTTATTAGAAAAATAATTTTTTATTTAAAAAATCATGGTCTCTCATTGTCAATAAAAATGTTAGATCAAAACCTTTTTAGGTGATCGTGTTAAGTAAAAAAGACAAACTGAGTATACAATTGCAAGCTTTGTTATTTAAGAAACTATTCTGAATTGATTATTTTAAATTACAATCTATTGATACAGTAGATTTCCAAATGAACCTTTTTCCATATTTACTGAATTATTGTAATATAATATAGAAGTATTTTCTTACACCAAGACGCTTTAGAAAAATAATTCAATTTCTTCTTTAACAACCTTTTGTGTCCCTTGATGTATTTTTAAAAAAAATCAAATTTGAACCCACATCTTCAGTTTTTTTATTTGAAAGAAAATTATTCATTATATATGAAAATTTCTTGATTTTTCCTATGTATTGAAATATATATTTAATTTAGGAAAACATCTATACATGTGTTGAAGGAAATCTTTTCGATTGTCTGGAATTTAAGTTTAAAATATATACTCAGCCCAAAGATTACACACACTTTGGCAATAATTATATCCACAGTTTTTTCTGATTTTGATAATTCGACTTTAGAACTAAGGTACATTAAAATTAAGAGCCCATGATATTTAAGAGAAATAATTCAAGCAATTTTCTGTGTTTTTTCTCAAAATATTATTTAAAAAATTTTAGTTAATTTAGTAAATTTTTATACTTTGTACATTATAAAAAGTAAGAATTCATATTTCTACTCAATCATTGTCATTGCGGCCATAACTACAATTCCAAATATTAAAGCTAAAAATTGTTTAATGGATTCTTTTGAGTTTTCTTCTTTAATTAAATCTGGTAGAACTGTTACTAATGCTATATGTAAAAAGCCTCCGGCTGTAAAAGGTAATATCCATGATGTTTGACCTTCTGCAAAAAAATACAAAAGTGTAATTAATGAATTAATTTTAGTAACTAAAATTTAAATTTAACAAAAAAATGTCAAAAATTGTTCGAACCGAAACCATATATAAAAATTTATTGTTAATAAAATTTTCGGAAATTTCAGAGGATCAGGGCTTTAAACTATTGGTAAATATAGTAAGTATATATAACGTACAATTGCTAACATAAGTCTTATAATTAATTATACATGTAAATAAACACACAAACCAAAATTATGTTATATTAAACATAAATGAATTAATCTTTATAAAATCGGTTTAAATTTTCAATATCAGTTGTAATTAAACTTCGTATATAATTTTTATTTTACTAATTTTATAATTTTTAGTTTCAAATATGATAAAAATTTGTATTTAATAAATTTAAAAATAATGAAAAATATGTATACTACATTATTAAATTGATTTGTCCTATATAATTAGGTAATAACAATTACTGATAACCATCAACTGTCAGCTACTAATAAAATGACCGGCGCCGGCAAATATATTTGAATATTAATTTTGACAGCTCCGGTATTATTAGTTGATATTCTTTGCTGCCATGGGGTCAGTTTCATTATGAATATAATATAGCAATACTGTATTATTATTACATAATATACATAATAATATGTGTTATAACAAGATATGTAATAATTAGCTAAAATTGTAGCGAATATAAATATTTTACGATAAAATATTTCAAACAAAATTGTGTGTTTTTAAGAAACACACATGTTTTTTATTCGAATTTTTCTTCTTCTATGGTTTAATAGACGGATCATGATATCACGAGATTAAATTGACAGATTTTGCTCATTCATGAACTTAAAATCACGTCTTACGTCTCTAGTACATCTTTTGAATTCCAGCTCGCTATTTCGTTTCGTTTTTTAATTATCTTGGAGGCGAACATACATACAAAAATGACCTAATTATTGATTGATTCCATGAAGACATAGCAAAATTTTGTTTGTGTCTTCAATATTTCCCAGCGTTACAACCTTTAGACTAAATTTAATATATCCTCATATATTCTATATATTAATGGTATAAAAAAGGTTATAGCTTGGGAAGATGGCGATATTATACCGAATATACATTAATTTTAGGTATTGAAACCTTCAGATAATATAGTTTAATCTGTTTTCAAAATGTTGATAAAAATTCCCCGAGTCCGAAATCCTACGATAAAGATTTGACTGAAATAATTGCTCATCATGAACTCACCGACGACTCCTCCACTAGAAGCAACAGCAACTAATGCGCCAATCATTCCACCACTAGCCGTGCATAATTGTGCTTTGGCAGCTTCCCATCGTGAAAAACCAGATTTTAACAATATGGCAAAATCGCCAATTTCATGTGGAATTTCATGAACTAGAATTGCAACTGTTGTAAACATACCCAAACGTAACGATATTAAAAATGATCCGCCAACAGCTAAACCATGCGTAAAATTATCAATTGAATTTGCCATTAAATTTAAATAACCAGATACCTAGCAAAAAAATAATTTATTTTTTACGGATGTTTTGGAAGTGGTGGAAAAAGTGTATGGAATGAACTCATTATTTCAATTGACAATTATAGTTATATAAAAATAAAAAATGTTCCAATTTAGTTTTATTAAATCTTAGACTCCTGAAAAATTATAATAAATTTTGTTTTCAATGCCTTTTTAAATGAAATTATCAAAATTTTAAATCTTTTATAAAAAACATTTGCCTCAGCGTGTAGACTTGAATTCAACTTCAAACATAAAAAAAAATATATTCTTTTTTTTAAGTGGTAATTTATGGTTACTTATTTTACCAAATAATGTAAATTTAGAAAATTTTCTCTGATATAATTTTGAATAAATAAAAATATATCACATCGATTAATCACAATCTTAATTCAGAAAATACAACTGTATTTTCGCCTTATTCATTTTCTAAACTAATTTAAGCGTAGAAAGGTCTTTTTTTGTACGTACAAGATAATTATACGACTTGAAAACTCACTGAAAGTTAAAGGTGAATATTTAACAATAATAATTAAACACTTTAACGGTAGTTAATAATAAAGGATAATTAGCTTAGGGTTTCGCAATACAAGGAAACCAAATTATTTCGCTGTAATTGATTTATTCCTTCTCCCGCAGTATATATAAAATATGTAAAAAAATTTAATTTGTGAATGGCTGAGGTATAGAGTTAAAATTTTAAGGAACATTGATCCAAGACGTAGATTAATGGTCTTTTGAAATTATAAAAAGGCAAGGATAAAAAATTTAAATTCAATGATTCATAAATAATAGATTGTCAATTCTGTGTAGATATTTACGTAAAATAGTATAGATACTTACATGTTTAAATTGATGAGGTTTAATTGTACTGACGACGGTGGGTTCAAGATATGTAGTTTTTGACACAAAACCATTATTTAATTTTATATAATCATTTTGTAAATTATCTTTGTCAATTTTAATATTATTATTTAAATTTTCTATATTTTCCTGTTTTTCAACAATTGGTCCATTTGTACTAATGTCTTGATTATTAATTCCAGAAAATAATTTTTCTATAACAATAAATAAAAGCATTCCACATAATAGAATTATTCCACTCGATAAACCACCATGTTTTGAATCTAAAACAAAAAGAAAATTTATAGTTATAAGCTACTTTAGTAATATCGGAGCCCATTCATAATAATCAGACGTTAAATTTACTATAGTATTCGCATACAGTTTTCAGGCATTGCAATGGTTATAAAGTTTCTGGCGAATTAGGCATAGGGTATTTGCCATGTTCTTGTTTATTACTTCAAAATGTTTAAATCGCAATTACAATTTAACGGTAATCATAAAAGAGCATCGTAAAGAGAAATATCTTTAGACACTTATTGAATTTCTTTCAAAACAATTTTTTCACCTAGTATATGATTTATAATTGGATATAAAAAAAAAATTATTAGACGAAAGTTTGAAAAAGTACCATAGTAAGAAAAACTAGTGATATCAAAAATTTGTTTTTTGTAAAGGATTCAAAACCTTATTTTTGTAAAGGATTCACAGGCTGTTCCGAGGTCAAAATAATTTACGAAGTATTCAATGTATTGATTGATTTATCTCTTAGCGTGGTTATCATGTTTCCTAATTTCTTTGAGTGTTTTATTAATTGAAACACGTATTTAAGGAAGTATGTGCGTGTATTTAGTAGATAAATGAATAGACATCTCTTCTTAAAGTGACGGTTATTAATAAATTAATTAAATCTTTTTAAAATGATGATTATATTAAAATAAAATATTCAGTAGTATTGTTATAAGGGAGAGGGTCAAGATACTTGATAATGCAAAAACTGAGGAGCGCATACAGACAATTAATTTGTGTTAACAATAGCTCAAATATTAAGAACCCAGCTTATGTTCCGTTCTGGTGCTATACGCGATTTAAAAACGCAAAACATTCAAAATATGCTTTAAATATATATTTCATTTAGTCATTTTTTAAATATATACTACTAGACTCCCATTGGATATGTTTAATTTTCTTTTTATAAAGTACTTGTAAAAAATTACATTTTCATGTTACATTTTTTTTCCTCACGAAGAAAATATTTATAAAAAAATTCTATAGTAAGCTATATTTATAAACGATATGTTTTGACAGTTTTCCAAAACAAAGCATTTAAAAAAATAACAAGAGTTCAAAAGTGTTTTTGCCCAAATTATATAAATTAATCATTAAAATGACTGCTTCTTATAATTTTTTGGAATGAGAAACGGAGTAGAAAAAATTTGACCAAAAATTGGTAAGGTAATTGGTAAGTACATCCGGATCTGTAATATTTGAGCTATTCTTATCATATGTCCTGTCCATCGAAGAATGTCCTAGATATTTGCATACTCAAGTATCTCTAGCCCCGATTGTATAATTTATAGTACATATGTTATGTTATCAAACAAAGGAAGTTCTATGAAGAATTTAAACTAGTATTTTAGACAGGGTCGAATTTATTAATGGGAGTTTGGTTATAAGTTTGGTATAAATTTAACAATAATGGGTGGAAATTTTTTTATGTCTTATAACATATAAAGACTTCTGCTCTGAATAAAACTTATTAATTTAAAATTTACAAAAAATATAAAGAAAACAATTTGAAAAAGTTGGTCTTAAATGCAATAAATACTACGAAAGTAGATATCCTTTCGTGAAAATAAAATGCGTCAAACAAAATATTTTAGTGGGAAGGTAGAAAAATTATTCAACTTTTGAGAAAAGCATAGAATTTCCATCACTGTTAATACATGTTTAAATACCAATATGATATAAGATATTGCCTATATATATATATATATATATATATATAAATTGTATTCAATTTATATATAAATATAAATTGTATTCAATAAAAAATTATATTAATTTAAGTGTAAATTAAATAATATACAATATTCATTGAAAAGAATTATTCTTCGTTAGAATAAATCATTCCAAAAAATACCTGAGTAATTTTTTTCCAAGATAAAATATTAATGTTGCTTATTACCAAAGTGTGATGTCTGATGTTACACATACGGCTACTCTAAAAACGTATTAAAAAAAATAAAATTAAATACACTTCTGTATAAACTGTTTTCACAAACATCTAAAGAAATGATGTCATTTACTAATGATGTACTAATACTACTACTGCACAGACAGATATTTTATAATGCGATTATGGTCTTATACTTATAAAATATATTTTCATAAGCACAACCTTCTAGACATGTATTCTAATAAAATTTAAAAATTTTAAATTATTGTGTAATTTTATGGAAAAATTATATAATATTTTTGTAAACATGAATAAAAAGTTATATAATCAAATGCTTATCGCATAGTAGCAGTATGTTTTGCAATGCATTTAACGATACAGAAAATATATAAATTCGTTTAATCAGAGTGTGATGTATTGAATAAAATACGAGTTTAGAACAGAAAAAAAAAGTTCGTATTTGGAGGGAAATAAATATGAAGAGTTTGTAGGACAAGAATCTGGTCCTAATTATTTTCTTTAACGTTTGATTTTCATTTTAATAAATTGGATGGCATTTATTAGTTCTTTTGCGTAATTTTGGACATTTAAGGCACTTTTTTTAGTAAAATGTAACGTTTTAAATATTGAAAAATGAGGAATTAAAAAATTTTTTAAATGAAATATTTGAGTTTGTATAAAAAATGAACTGTGCTTATTATCGTATTTAAAAACTTAGGGTAGACCAAAATAGTGTTTATCAGGTCATAAGGTTTTAAGAATAAAATTACTTTTTTATTTTAAGGCCGCTTTAATCTAGAAAAGTTCAGTATTCATTAGAATTTCGTTCTGATCAATCTAAATGTGATTTGTAGGAGGTGTATTTGTACATTAATTTAACTCTCTTAGAATGAAGCCTAAAACAATGTAATATGAATTATACAAAAAAAACCTTTGTAAACTAAATAATATTTACCGTTTTTTTTTTTAAAGTGAAAGTGATGTATACTGATTTGCGGAACGATAAAATTTGTAATTTAACTAAATGAAATAGGAAACTGGTGAGTTGAACAGGTTTCTAGTTCCTACTTACATAAGAGGTATCAAGCAAACTACACGATATATGAGACTTAAGAGTACGTTGAGGTATTTAGAAAATTCACTAGGATTACTAAATTGAATTTCGTAATTATAAAACTTAAGAATGGATATTTGAAGTTCGTTGAAAATAAAATTAAAAATTGTGTTTAGTTTTTTTTATCATTTATAAATTCCATTTTTATTAAAGGACATTTATAATTAATTATTTAACATTCATATAGTAAAAAGTCATTGTGAACAATACATCACATCTAACATCAGGATGATATACAAAGTGTTAAAACCAACCTACTCTAGTGATGAGATACTCATATGGTGTGATAAATTTGCAATTATGTTCACTATTTTATGATAAATAATTTAAATACAAAGCAACAAACAATTCTATTCAAATTCAATTTAATTTAATTCAATTTGGATATTTAAATTTCTTAAATTAAATTATATGTTTCGATTTATTTGTACAAATGTATGGATAAAGAGCTACGATTCGATAAAATACAGAAGGAGACATTTGTATTTGAATAACTGAGTTGAATTTAATGATCTTCAGTCATGTTTTGGTATTTTTCTTATCTAAATCAAGGGGAATTCTAGAGAATGAAACTTTTTATTAATTGCAAAGCATCATTTGATAAGAGTTTTAAAATCAAACGGCATTATTTTCAAATAATAATTTTCATTGCTATAATTTTATAGTTATAAGTTCAAATTAATGAAAAGATAACTAAGAATTATGTAAATTACTCCACCGGTAACACAATGTGATCGCTATACCAAAACTGATATTCAAAGTTAAGCAACAACAGTCACATGGAAAGGGAAGGAAATGCTGTGTTAAGAAAATACTGTAGTCACTGATGACCATAGTAGTTAAAAAGTGGCTTAAAATAATCTTAAGAAAAAAGAAAGATCTCTATTAATAAAGACCATCCATAATATAATATACGTTGTATTTTTTCAATCTTCACTCATAAAATAATTATCCAAATGTTATAAAGTTTGGTTTGCACAACCTTGACATTAAAACGGAGGGATGTTGGACCACCAAAAAATGATTCTAAGAAAAAATCAAAATTTTATTTTCTACTTTGAAATGTTTTTCGAGAAAAACTCTTCGACATGCTTTCTAATTTCATGTCAAGATTGTTCTAACCAAATTTCATAACATTTGGATAATAATTTTTTGAGTCATTATGCGTGAAAATTGAAAAAAATACAATGTATATAATAAATTTTCTTTATTAGTAAGCAGCCTGTAGATTATAAAGCAGAGTCTGTAGATTATTACACAACCTTAAAATACTAAGTAAATCGCCGTATAACTTTTTTGAATATTTTACAGCTGATAGCTTTTCAACAAATTTAACTTAAACATATTTTATGTTTTACTTACTAAATTTAGCATCGTTGGCCCAAGCTTCTGGTAATAAATGTAAGAAAACATCACCTAGTAAACCACCCACGGCAAAACTTAAAAGGATTTTTAGTTGATGACCTCCAGCTGAAAATAAAACAAAATAGATTTTAGTTTTTTAAATTTCAAAATGATAAATTTCAAAAGTAAGTTAGAAATATTGATAGGTATTTGAAATCTTCTAAAAAAGTATTGTACATCCGTATAACCTGTACGTTATAAATTAACAGGTATGTTTTAGTATATAATATTATTTTTTGGAAGATTAATATCATGATTTGATGTTTCACCTGTTTTTGGATTGTTTAATGTGACGGGAAATTCTATTAACAATTACAGGAAATAAAATTAATTAAAATATTAAACTACCAAGAAATTTCAAATGTTTTCAAAGATAATTGTGACTTTGGTTTCGTAATAGATTTCAGAATTATTGTGGATGGTAGATTAAATAACAACATAGTTTTATAAAAATTTGATATTTTAAACTACGATACAAAATGAGGAGTGTTATAAGTTTAACGTGTGTAACTGAGTGTGTCTCTGGCATTGTAGTTTTGATTTAGTGTTACAAAAATATGGTTTCAGGTTTCCTGCCTTACCTACATCGAAAGCTTCATAAATTTTGTAAATTTCACTTGTAAGAATTAATTTACATTAAAACGAAAACATCCCCAATTTTTTAAAGTTTAATAAAAGCAGCTTTATACCACTATAAAGTGTTTTCTATCTTACTTTTGATTGTATGATTTACACATATATATATATATATATATATATATATATATATATATATATATATATATATATATATATATATATATATATATATATATATATATATATATATATCCTCGAAATTTTGCCTAATACCTACATCAATAAAAAATCACTTTACATAATAACATGAATTTCTATTCGAATTCATGATGAAAATCCTTTTTAAATTAATTTTTAATTTAATAATTTAAATTAATTATTTAATTAAAAAATCACAAATCTTTTCACCTGAAGATTTAAAAAAATAGCTAGATCGCATTCTTAGGTGGGTACAAGTGTTATGAATTGCCTATTAACAGCAATAGACCTTTCCATTTCAATTATCGATTCGTTTTTGTTTTACGCGGTTAGCAATAAGGTTGAGAAAGATAAAAGATAGTTATTATCCTTTTTATTACACTGTTATTTAACATTCTTTTCGAAACAAAAGAAAATGTTATTTGAAATGAAAGGTCTATTAGATTAAAATAATTGATTTTACTTTTAATTTCTTGTCAAAATAGATCTCTTCTTTTCTTCTACTCAAAAGTAGAAAGTATATTTCAAAATAAAAATTGGGCTAACTCGAACTGGAAAATTTTTGTTTGTGTAAGTTCTTCTGTATATATGTGTGTGTATAAACAATCGCATTTCTTAGAAACTCTTTATTTTTCAGAATCAAGGTTTGCTAATTTATTGCGTCCATTAGGGAGCATTTTATCTGAAGTTTTCATTTAATTAATGCAAAAGTTTTAAAAAATTTGAATAAATCGCCATATTTGCATGTTCTTTTGTTATTTACAAGAAAAGTTATGAACCGATTTCTCAAATTATAATAAATTTTTTAATTGATTGAAAATTTTTACAATTTCAGAAAAGATACACCTTAACAAGCTCAATAAGTGGAGAAAAACCTCGAATATAAGAAATAATTACTTAGATTTTGATTGTTTATTTAAAATGGCTCATTCCACAAACTTCAAAAAATATCTCAGTTCAAGGTCGCCCGATTTTTTTCACAATTCCATTCTACTTTGGCGGTCTCTATTTTGGTATGAGCTTAAAGTAAAATCTTCAGAGGAAAAGTATTTTACTTTAGAACAAAATTCTAAGACCAAAGGACTATATAATTGAATTACACATAATTAAAAACAATATTATATACATCAGTTACCAAAATTATTCAAAAAAGTGCATATGTATAATACTGTAATAAGTAATTAGTTTTCTGTAATTTTAAACGTTGAAGAAATTCAAGAAAAATAATTTCTAATGTTCAAATTTACAAGTTGTATTTTGAAACACGCCTATTGGCCTTGTAAGAGGGCTGAATCTAAATTTTATGAAATGTGAATCATCAATTTATCTACAATTAACTATTAGATGAATAAGAAGAAACGAATTTACAAATTGATAAGGGGGACCTCTGTATTTCCTTGAAGTCAATGATAATCTAAAATATAATATATACCACCCCATTTTGCAACTGTATACTGACTAGCACATACATAATGCATTCTCTAATCTATTAGTCTACTAGTCTAATCTATTTCTACACATAATGAATCGATGTAATTGTTTGTAGTCGACGCTATTTTATTTTCATTATTTTCATAGTACGAGAGAAAAATATGAAAAGTTTAATTTTATAAAAAAATTATTTCTTCAAATCTATGATAGGTTAAAAAAATTAGAGCGAGTATATTTCAAACTTTTTCGAAAACAATAACCTATAAGGATCATTTTTAGTGCCACAATCACAAGAATATTCATGACTCTTATTAGTACCCTCAGAAAAAAAAACTCTCCCATAGAAAATTCCATTATCTGAAGAGAAGGATAGAGCATGGAGTTGCGATTGAACTATCAGAAGTAGATGGAACTACAGCATCCAATAGAGATCAGTGCTCATGCAAAAGACAATTGAATTTCCGCTGGAATTGTTTTCATGGTGAAGGGATATGGCTGTTATCAAAGAATGTTTTTTAAAACTCGATAAATTATTTCGAACAAAAATTATTTCAATAAATCTCAGCGTTTAAAGACCATTTTCTTTACGCATATTTGATATGGTCCAAGAGCTGGCTGCAAAAAACCTGAACTATCGAGTAAGTATTTTTTAAAAGATATTACTTCTTTTTAAAGAATGTAAAGTATCGTATCAGGCATTTGTCACTAAAATAGAAGTGGCACTAATGTATTTTCTTAATAAGAAATGTTTAAACTTCAATTTGATTATAGTTTGAAGCGGTTACTCGATAGGTACGGTAACACAACAACAAACATATTAAAAAAAGTTTCGTACCATGGATTTAGCACCACATTTCACGAGGCAATTTTTCAATAGTTACAATGAGTAGTATCAATTAAAAAATACTTCATCCGGTTACTCGATAGTTCAGGTTTTTTGCAGCCAGCTCTTGCTCTAATAGATATATTATATACTATCAAATCAAAATTCATCCTCAATTAAAAAATTAATATTCGCAATGAAATTAAGATCATAAAACGTGAAATTTTGTGAAAGATTGTGTAAGTTTTGAAAAGTAACCGTTGATTTAGAACATATGAGCATACGTTAATTAACGCGAATTACATTAGAGATATCGATTTGCACTATTGAATCTTACAAATTTTAACATGTCAAATTCCTCGTACGCTCTACTAATGATTAAATTAAACAAAACTGTACTTGTTTGTAATGTGTTTTGTGTACATTCATTTAAATAAAAATATTTTATCGTTTATTTTATAACTTCTCATTAATGAATGAAACTCACTTCTCCGCAATTTGTTTCACCTCTATGTCATGGTTTTACTACACATTAATAATTATTATAATTCAACACTTAATTCTGTGTTTAAGGTCAAAAGTTCGATACTCTCCTAACTAAATAATACTTTGTTTTTATATTTTAAAAGGTTAGTCACTGCATGGACAACAAAATAAATAGAGATATAAAATTATTTACGGAAGTATATTCAAAATTATTTTTGAAAAAGATTTATGACAAAAATTGATCAATACACAGTTAAGTATTAAATTAAAAAAATTTTTAATTAATGATATTGATGAAGGTTGCACTTTTTATACTCCACACGTCAGAGTATATGTGGTAATTTTAGTCTAAAACAAAATTTGAAATATATATAATATATATAATATATATATATATATAATATTAAAATTGATTAAAATAAAGACGCTATAAGCTTTTAAAGATTATTTCCCATCTCTTACTTAAAAAACAATGTTTGTATATCAAGATTCTACCAAGTGACATCATAAGTAAGTATTTCCCTTTTTGTTTGAGATGGAATTTTGAATGTCTACATCTTGCTTATTTTTAAAGAATTAAAAAAATTCATATCCATATGCATAAAGTAAAGACTATTCAATTTAAGTAATACAAAAATTTATAAAATAATTATCCGGCATTAATAATATGTCGTAGAGTATAATAATTTTAGTGGTTTTTATAACTAATAAATATTGACTGCACAAAAACAATTTTAGTACAGATATTCATAAAATCACCTAAATAGCCCATTTCTGTTTGTACGCCGTCCATCTGTAATCAACTTAGTTCAAAAATAGAAAGAGATAACGAGCTGAAGTTTTTATAGTGTATATTGCGGCCTAAAAAAAAGGATCAAGTTCGTGAATTAACAAGATCGGTCCAATGGATTGAACGGATCCATGACCCAAATTTTTAACCATGAGAGGGAGGGAGAAGGATAATTAAAACACAAAAAATGTTTGTTTTATAACAACAGCTTCAACCTGTGAATTTTTTGTGACGGTGATGCGCGTGCATCTTAAAATATCACTCTCATCCTTTTTTTATAACGCGCCTAAAGAGTCTAAACAATTAACTCTGAGATGTTAGTTGTCATCTCGTTTTAATGTTTATTTCTGTGCATTATTTTCCTTAAAGTGTTTTGAACTGAATTAGTAGGTATTCGATTAATTTTGTTTTATAGGTTGGAAAATTTCATTTGTTTTTAATAATTAAGGTTGAGATTGAAAGAACTTTTATTCCAAAGATCTTCAAAATGAACACATTGTTAACTGAATTTTTATTTATAGGTATGTAAATGGAGATTGTATAAATATTAAAAAAAAGAAAGATTATGATGAATTTATTATTGTATATTTATAATATACAATAAAGTTGAATATATAACCGGTGATTTGATAATCAAAGTATTATTGTTTGTTTTTGGGCAATTAATATTGCATAAAAAAATATTGAAGTTCATAAATTATAAATTGGAAAATGAATTAAAACATTCTATGCTATTTACAAAACGATTATTTAAGCGGAAATGTTCAACTAAACGCGGAATCAACTATTGTGAAATGAATCAGAATATATTATTATTTGACAAATATAACAAAAAGTTTGGCTTGTGTCATTCTCTTTAAGAATCAATTTCATTTTGACAGGTTGTAAAAAGATTTACAATGAAACTTCTTTTTTCCTAAAATGTCAGTATGGTCAGAAGACTTCGAGATATCCGAAAAGATTCTTACAAAGAGGGAAGCTCTTTTGTTTTGTTTTTTTTTTTTTTAATTAACTTGCCAAAAAAAATTTCTTTATTAGTAAACTGTAATAGTTCTTTAAGATTTTTTGAACATTTTGAAAAGTTTAGACAAACTCGATAATTTCATTTTGAACCAAAAAAGACCATAATCTTTTTTTGGAGCATTAAACTATTTATAGAAAACTGCAACTTTACCCAAAATTATCAAGACAGTTTGAGAAAAAACCTGATCACTAATTCGCTATAGCTTTGAATCTAATGTGATTATCATTAGTAAATAGAAAATGGCTATGGCTGTTAAATGTTGGGAAGTAATGGGCATCCGTAATCATTGACAAAATGAATGCAATAATTAATTATAATTACGTAATTTATAATTGATTTTAAAATCTTTAAGTGTGTGTAAATCCCATCGATGAAAGAAAAAAACATATATTATTTAAATAGATATAGAATGCAACATTCAGTTTTCTAATTCATTATTGCATTCGTTTTATCAAAGATTGCAGATGCGCATGGCCGTCTCTTGGTTACTACTGATAATCATTATTAAATACCGACATTGAACAGCTATAGCCAACTAGTGGCCAGATTAAGTGAGTGCCAAGGTTCATTAAACACACAAAAATTGTACTTGTAAGCTTATATGGGCGTTTTTATTCGTTGATATTGCTCTCATTCTGAATTTAAAAAATCTGATGTATAAATTTATTCATTTAGTTCAAAATTAAGTTTTTGGACAAAGGAGTGAAGTACATTTTTAACACTACATTGCGTAGTTCAGTAACCACTTGCCTATTGTTCTTCACTAAGAAATCGCCGTTTAGTTACTTTTGGCATACAAATTTAGATAGCTTTATCATTTCTTGGTTTCTTTACATACTAAACGACTAGATTGATTTTATAACTTTCACGATAAAATGTATGTAAGCAAAAGCTACACTAGTGACCAATCGAAAATATGAATACAAAAGCGGGGTATAATACAGTTTAACTGTATCATTTGAAATAGTTGAATATATCTGGCATAGAAAGTGAATTCTTTTGATTTGAATGAGACACTATAGGTAGGCTATCTATAGCTATTCAATTTTTTAGGCTAACGTCAATATTTTGGACCTCAATTATAATATGTATTCGATAATTTAATTATAAATGAAGTGTTGGCGTACGCCGTTGATTAAACACTCAATAAAAGTGATTAATTAAGTTTTTCATTTTAAAATTAATAAAAACTAATATTTAAAAAAAAAATTATAATAAAATTAATGCAAATATTTATATTAAATTAATTATTAAAGTTGTAAACTATCATTTTGTTGATATTATACAGGTGTTAATTATTTGTTTTTAATTATAGTTTGTAATATTTTAATGATCTTTTGTTTTATGGTGATTATTTCTTAAAGGGGGTGACAAAAACATAACCATGCAATATTTTGGTGAAAGGCGAAAAACTATTCATATTTCAAAATGTGTATGTATTTTTCGTAAATAATTTTTATTTATATGATAAAATATACTTAGGTAGAATTTGAGGCTTCAAAATTCAACCAATAAGAAACACAAGTAATGAATTACCATTGTCATTTTTTATTGATTGATAATTTTTAGTGCTTCAAAGATGCGTTACATAGAATTAGCAGATGCATTTTTTGGATAAAATTGTACCTTTCTTTAATAAAACTTATTAATAGATAAAATGCGATACCTTTCTATAAAATCATATATTGAATAAGTGTGTCGTAATTGAGCACTCATTTACAATACCTAAAATAAGTATGATTTCTGATCATTTTGCTTACAAAAGCTGATTAAGACCGGGATCCAACTATCAGAAAATCTGTGTGGATAAATTCATACATCATACTATTTATTGTCATTATAGAATGGACTCTAAGTACGAAAGCTGACAACTGTAGCACAAATCTGATAAGTAAATTTTTTATGAAAACATAAATTAATCATTTCATATATTACGAAATTATTCAAAAATGCAATAATAATTACATTTGATTTTTTATTAAAATTTAATTTGTTTTTTATTAAAACTGGCGTGGTATTGACTATATAAGTGTCAAACACTTAAGAGAAAATTATTTCATAAAAATTTCAAACGGCCTCCTGCCTTTTTCTTTCTGGTATTTTTATAAGGGTTTCAACACTTTAGATACATTTTTATGATTACACTTGTTTCTCATTGATATTAATTTTGGTATGCTCATATTGATTTCATGAAAAATCAATAGTGCCTTTGATGCAGCTTACTTCTTGGTGTTTTCATGATTTTTATCACTACACTTAATTTTGAAATTTTTGTAAAAATTTTCATAGTTTTGATCTATCATTCCATTCTTATTATTAATATATGGAAGAACAGTAATCTTACAAAGCATATTTAAAGCTTTTGATTGGTGTATAGTGTCACACTACACCTATGTTAATACTTTAAATTGTCTAGATTTAAGGCTGATATACCAAAACTGTGAACCTAACAAAATACCCTGCCTCTTTGTTTCTCATGTTTTCTTTTTATATTTTCTAGCAATTATAATAACATAAGAAATAACAAAATTTTTTTGTGTTTTTAACGGAAAAAACGAGGTAGAACTCTCAGAAAGCTGTATAGGCCCTTTTACTTTGAGATTTATGGTTTGAATAATTATTTATAATTACTGCTACAGGTTTAAAGATCTCTATCTATTTTTCCTTATAAGGATTTCAATATTCAATTTAATGGCACATCCTTTTAAAGTAAGGGTATAAAAATTTTAAACTATATGACATGTCTTTTGAAATATAAACAAACATATAAAAGTGGGTTGTTTAATTATCCACATGATACATCTTCTGCAATATTAAGTTGCTCACAGCTTATACTAGTATAATTTATAACAAATATTTTTTAAAAATATTAATTTAAGGAAGTACGAGCACCAAGGCAACTTTTGATAAAAGGCTTGATTTTTTTTTTAATACAAAGTTTAAATATGTCTAAACAAATTCCAAAAATTTGAAGGAGATTGCCCGATCATTTAAATAAATAATTAACTTTAAAGTTGAGAAATTTAACATTGGTCTTATGGGGTAACCTTCAAACATTGATACATTTCTGTATTTTTCTCGTAAAACTGTCGGTGAATATTTTAAAAAAACTAATGGATGAAAGTAAATATATTAGTGATAAATTTAATTCAAAAACATTTACACTTGCCCGACTAATTAAAGTGTAATAATTAAAAGAAAAATAAATGCCGCCACTAGCCAATGTTAAATGTATATCTATATATTGAAAAAAATCATATGGTTACTGCGTTTCCTTTACCGCGCTAGAGTCGATACCTATCCCCACCACGCCTGGCGCTCGTACTTCCTTAAAATAGCTTGACTAAATTAAAGTAATTTCTTTAGAAACATTTAGTGAGAATCCTTGTTTATAGAACGTGGCAAAATATATAAATATTCATTTTATTCGAGTGACTTACTTCTATGTGCAAAACTATATAAAAAAGAGATAATAAATGATTGATTATTGGCAATTTAACTCGTGTGTATTTAGTACCATAACTTTTCTTATCTTTCTACTAAACTCGAGTTTATTTTATTTTAATCAAATATTTTAATACTTAAGGTAGTTTGGTAGCCGCAATCCGAAATCAAATAAAATACTTTTTTTATTTATTTTTTTTTTACTAATAAATATATGAAGCATACTATAACTGTCACTAGACACTACTAACTTTAAATGATTTTCCCTGAACTGTCAACTTTACTTTTTATATCGTGAATTCTTAATTTTTTTTTTTTTTTTTTAATTTTAATATAAATAAATAAATTATTTCGTTAGAATTAAAAAATATTTTGTAAATAGATTTAAAAAATATTTTTTATATATTAATGTTCAATATCCTTTTGTTGTTATATACCATTAAAAACGCTAGATACTATTTGAAATTGGTGCGCTTAATGGAGCCGCCATTATTCCCCTAGTTAATATCGAGGAGAAAGTGTCTCCGCTAAACGACAGAGATAGAAACCATATGTCAATATTGAAAAATTAATTACATCGAAAGTACGTGGTAAATTTTTCTGATATTTTTACAGTGTATATATGAAATATATACTTCTATTAATTTAAAAGTTTTTTCTTGCGGGGTCAACTTTGCCAATTTTCTACAAACCTTCCATTTCCGGTAACAAGGACACTCAAAGAGCTCGTGTATTTTTGCTAAACTTTAATTATATCTCTTAAAGCTTTGGTTAAATCTGTTTTTTTTTTTTCTATAATTGCCTTTAATTATAATCTTTTGAATAAACTCAAAAAAATATTGGGTTAACTTTAAGTCATTTGGCTATCAAACTACCTTAAGATAATATAATGATTTGAATGTTGCATGTTTTAAATTTAAAACACCAAACGCTTTTTTTTCTCTTGAAATCATACTTACTGATGTAAAACGTATTTACTTTCATAGTAAATATGAAAACAAGCAGATAGCTTAACTAATTTGACAATGTAAGAGGTGTCAGAATTGATTAACGCACTCCCGGTGTGTGTAGTCTGACATTTGAATAAATCAAATGTATTGCCAGATGATCACTCTGATGAAGCCTGATGATATTTAAAATTTAATTTAAAATGTATACATCCAATGCTTTCCGCCTCTACCTCAGTGCCAGTAGAGTTTTCTTTAAATAATTCATTTTATGATTATTAATGATCGAAATGATTGAATTAATAAATTGATTACAAAACAAAAAGTATACAAGAAAGGCCATATCTACAAAATCGATCAAATAATTTAGAGACATTGTACTAATCATTGTTTGTCAAAAATATAAAAATTTAAATATTTTCACGAAATAATGTTTTTTGATAACAGATGCATTTATCACATGTGTGTCAAAACACAGTTCAAGGCTTTAAAATTTCTTATTAATAATAAAAATAATTTACAGATATTAACTTATTTTAGATTTTTTTACTGGACATATATTACATATAATACGTCACATTTCATAAATTTTAGCCCAAAGGTTGTAGAGCTAGAAAATGTTGAAAACTTTAATTCGTTTTTAAAATCACCTAATTAGTCCATTTCCACTTGTTCGTCCGCCATCAAAGTAACTCAAAAACGAAAATAGATGACGAGTTGAAATTTTGGTGACGTATATTAGACATAAAACTAAAGTTCGTGAATTAGAAAAATCGAAATTGTATCGAAACATTTTTGTAATATAATAAAAAAATAGTTGGGTAATTTAAGCTTGATTATCTCGCGATCAAAACGGCCAAAAACTCTGCAACTTTGGAATCGTATAGACAACGTTTTTCTGAGTGAACAAAAACCTGTCGAAAAATGGTTTCACGCTTGAAAAACCTTAATTACAACTGCGGTTACTTGAATGGTAACAATTAATTATATGAAATTCTAATGACAATGGTCACATACACACGAACTTTCAATTTTGTAAACTGTTCAGTATTGTGTAAATGAAACAAACTGTAAAATGAATAATTTTATGGTAAAAGTAACAAATATATTATATATTCTTGCATAATTCACTAAGAACTACGATTAATTATTTAATCGAAACAATTATTTAGTAATTTTTTGGTTAAATACATTTTTTCTTAAACACCTATTATTAAACGTAACAGTTATTATACAGTAAAACCTTGATCTAAATGAATGATTTTTTTAAACCCAAATAAAAAATCTTATAAAATATCTAGAAACATACTTATCCAAACGTAATGAAATCATATAAACACACTTTTGAAAGGTCAATGGAAGTATTTTTCGTAAGAAAGCAGTAGAAAATTTACAAAATTCATTCTCTACGATATGGGTAAACAATTAATAAATAATAATTCAATAAAAATAATTAATCATTTAAACACAGAAAAATAATATTATAAAAAATTAGAATTCATTGTGTTTTATAATTCTGTATTATATTGGCATTCTTAATTTTTGTGTGAAGTAAATGAAATATATTCATCAATTTTTAAAACTTCCAAATTTTCTTTTCTTTTTATTATTTTTTCTCTCAATAATAACAGATTAATATTTAAATTTATAGATATGAAATGAAAATCAGATATTAAGAAATCAAAAGAACCGGGTTTATTTTAATTGAATTTTCTTAATGGACGTGTTTGGCCGAAGTAAGTACTTACTAAATTTAGTAAGCCACTTATTATACTCACAAAATTTTCGACCGGGGCACAAACTAAGTGCTAACGCAGCTCGTATAGCTTAATATACGACGCCATTTTACTTATTGTTGATGTAAACAAAACGGGCAGGGACAGATCTGTCATTGTTCAGATACACAATAACTTTATTCACTAAATTATCGATATTATCCACTGGGTCATTTAATATTTCTTTCAATAAAATATTTCTCATAAAATTATCCATTTGCAACTATTTACAGGAATTAAATTATATTCCTAAATTTAGTACTGTCAATTATATTCAGTCTATGAGGTTATGTACTGAATATAACGTAAACCGGTGTTTTGTGTTATGTTAAGTCCGTAAGTCTTTCCTGGCCGAAAAGCGCTCAGCTTATAATATTTTAATTTTTTTATGCTGACTGGCTTACTAAGCTTAGTAAGTACTTACTTCGGCCAAACACGCCCTATATGAAGGGGCTAATTATTAATAGAAATGGAAATTACCATTTGAAATGTATTTTCTTTGACTTAACTCTCATTCCAAGAAAAAAGAGGTTGCAAAAATTCAATACGCGAAAATACATTGTAGTTAATAGGCAGTTTCCGTTCTACCGAATCCTCCTTGATTTCACTATTCTTACATAATTATAAACATTGGCTTCAAAATTAATCAATTACTATGAACAAATAACGAAACTGAATTACTTTTTTTAAGTCTAAATTTTTTTTAAGTCAACCAGGAAGATTTCACAGTAAGAGATTTATGTTTATTTAATATTTACACAGATAGCTAACGTGAGGGTTTATAGATCGTTAAGGTGACATTTTTGATTTGGTACATGTTTTACATTCTTTGATATTAAAAGTTTATATTCCGTTAACTATCATCACCTAAAATACATAAATTTATTGAAGGATATAAAAATGTATTTACATGACATTTATGTTATGATGAACGTCCCGAAAAATTTTCTAAATAACACTCATGATTATTTAAGACTATCTATCTCTTTCAACCCCACGAAGGAGTTGTTTTTCAAAAAGTATGATACACGTGTTTATTTCTTGACAGAAGTAGTCAACATTGTGCATCCTCCCCCCACCTGCCATCAAATTCCATGAACAAATATTTTAAGAAGAATAAGTAACAAAAATTTACCGTTATAGACTTTTCCGTCATAACTTTAGTGACACAAGACCAATTTTCACATCTTACATATAATTTCGAATTGAGACCAAAAAATGTTTTTTTTAATGTATTTCCAAGCTCAAAACCTACTTTCTTGTCTACATTTATAACATGAGTTAATGCTAATAATATGTATATACCATAGTAAATGCTCTGACTATAACATTTATGACTATAACCAAGTGATTTCTCGTTGAAACTATCGCAAATGATTAAATGAATACCGGCGTGCCAAAATTTTGTTAATGCCTTTAATATTTGCTAAAGTTATAAACTTTAGACTAAATTTAATATAACCATATATATTATTGAATATTTAATACAACATTTTTTTCTACAAACAAAAGAAATCAAAAGTAATTTGAACTCTTGTAAAAGGTCATTTGGTGTGATACTGACCTTCTTTTTATTTTACGTTTGTCACATAAATAACAAAAGAACTTACTGAATTATTTATACCAAGTATTTTATTTATTTTTTTTTTAATTGTGGAAATATTTTAAGGACAAATTTTTATATTATTCTTTGTTTACATTAACTTAAGGACATACGATTTTTTAATATTCAATATTTAATTTTTATCATTTAATAAATCAATTGTGATATATATTGATTTTTCAGGGCAGAGACGAATCAAAAAAGTTTATTTCGTTGAAAGTTTAAATTCAAATTAAAGGAAAATGTGATTATCAATATAAGAAGCAAATTTATAATTTTCTACCTGGTTAATTATATCCAATGAATGATTTATTGAGTGTAATTTAATTAGAAAATTGTAATTGTAAACATTAAGCTTATTGGTTTGTAATATATAGACATTTTTGTGAAAATACCCATTATCGATCATTATTTACTTAAATAGCAATATCTCTGAAACGGCTCGACCGATTAAGTAGGAATTACATGAGGTAAAAAATTCATTTTCTATATTGATTAATAAAAAAATTTCTGTAACAGTAATACGATCAGATTTTCGATTTTTCTTTAATGACATACTCTAGAATAATCGATTTTGAAGCAATTTCAACTAGTACTGTAAGACTTTACCACGTATGAAAATATAAAAATTCATCAAATCGGATTAACGTTTCATATGATATCGATATTTTAATTGAATAAAGATATAAATTTCGAGCGCTATATTCTCTGAACGATAATTGATAGCTGTGATGTTTCTTAAATGGAACCATTGTGAGCATCTGCATTATTATTTACCATAAATTTACAAATATTCGGTCTAAGTGAGTTTCACAAATCGGCGAATACGAAACTCGGTAGTAATACAGAATTTTTTAAGAAAATGTAAAAATAATTTTTAATAATAATCAAATTTTTTTCTAAACATTTTAAACAAGCCATACTTTTAGAGTGCATTGTTGGTACTTAGATACAAGTACCAAGTTTTTCTTGAAATTCATGCATTTTTTAATGAAAAATCGATATTTTTAATAACGAACAATTTTTGCTTAAAATGTTAAATGTTGCAACTTTTATCATCCCATAGTGTCGAATAGGGGAGGAAATAAAGGAAGCACAGAAAATAAGTAGATAAATATTTTAGTATTTAATGAATAGAGTATAAATATAATTCAAAAGATTTCACATCAATACAACACTGTAGTAGAATTCTAAGCTTAACCTAAAGATAATCCACTAAACTATAATCATATTTTTGTATTATTGTCTAACATTGCTCCCAGTTGTAAATTGTACCTTTCATCTTGTGTTTACAAAGTTCGCATACATCACCTTTGCATTAAATAAATAACTCAATATTATAAATCATATTCATATAATAAATATTATTAGCAATGTGTAAATTTTATGTTTTAATTAATATCTTTGGATTATATATTTTTGAAAACTAGATTAAATATATTTTTTATCATGAATGTTATTTTTGGTTTTTACAGTCAACAGTTAATGTTTATGTTATAGTCTGCCATTCAATTTATTAAACAATTATTATATTATTAATTTTATTTTTATATATTTAATTGATATCATAACTGATAAATAAATATAAATATTTCTTTTTATCAAAACACTTGTGAATTTGAAATGTATACCTGGCAACAAAAAATACACGACGCGGTGACCTCAATCTTTCAATGTATTTAAAATTTTAAAAAGCCTTCCTTATTTATTAGTATTAAGATTTAATTTTGTTTATTTATTGATATAGAATATCATTTTCGAATCTAAACTTCAGCCCCTTTCTTCCTCTGTTCGCCAACCAATTTTATATTTGTTTAAATAAATGTAATAGGTTGCTAGTCACGGTAGATGTGAACTATCAAAGTTTATGGCAGAATTTATAATTAATTAAAACCAATAAAGAAATGTAGAATGAAATAATCAATTACAAAAAAAAAAAAACAGTCGTAATAAAATCAATATATTTTAATAATAAGATTAAATAATATTGTCACCGATTCAAAATCTTCTACGCACTTAACAATGTTCATTAAAAAGCAATAATAAATAATAACATGATATACAAAGGAAGTGTTTGTGCGATAAAAAAGTTTTGTTAATAAATCACATTCAATTTTTGTTATTATAATATTTATATTTTATAAATATTTTGCATTTTTACAGTCAGTTTAATGTGTGTTTCTTTTTAAAATGAATCTATTATACAGTGTCAAGAATAATAAACACATTCGTATATGTGTACGATTAACGTTCGTTAAACCACTGTTACACATATAAGATTGTACAAAACTAGCCCATAGCACTATTTCACTTAAACCAACAGATGGCATTGTAAATAGTCTCCAATTCACGAAATGACTCCTATTATAAATGAAAGCTTAGACGTAAATAATATACAAATTTTTATTGTTTACAAAAATTGTAAGAAATATATAATAGTACTTCTCATTCTATGTAGCAATAAAATGATTTTCATAACTAAGCACTAAAAAAAGTCTAATGAAACTATGTGCTAGTCTTACTTTCTTGGTATGCGGTAATTTTTACGAAGAATAATTTTTTACTTTAAATTAAAAATAGCCTTTTGCCAAGTTTATCAATTGAGCATTTCGAATATTACGTTTGTAATTTTTTATTATTCAGAGTCTTTTGATATCTAACCTGAGTCAATTATCTAAATAGCAAGAATATAATTCACTATATATTTAAAAATTAACCATGAATTTTTCTCCATGTACTTAATACAAGTGTAGACTATTAAATATGTTTATTCTGTTTCATTGCAGATAAAAAAATACATATCTTAATTGACTACAATTAATTTTCTTTGAACTGGTGAAGAAACACTTGATAAAAAACACATAATACATTTCTATCAGTATTTATTAATTGGTAAAATAACTATCGACACAAATTGTATTTATAAATGCCTTTGTTTCTTAGAAATTTATCAAGTTTTGTACTTGTTGTTCATGAAAAATCATGATATTTGAATTATTTTTAATAAATACAGTGTGTTACAACAAGAAATTATTAATTTTATGATGTATTCGTTGTTAAATACTTATCGATAAAATAACATTAATACATATAATGTGAAAATGCAGATTATTATACGTCAGGCAGTAACTAAACCAGTTAGTAAATTTAAAAAAAAAGGTATTTTATAGTACGGTGGTCATGAATTTTTGGAAGTTTAACTCCCTGACTTTTTTAGGAGTATATTCGAGTATTTTCCTAGAGTCGCGTGCAAAAAATTCGGAGACTCCCATGCGCAAAACTTAAAGATATTTTGTGGTTTATTTCATATTTAATTTTAATCTTTTCAAGCATTGTAATGATTTAGGTGCAATACTTAGAAAAATCGTTCAAATAACAACACCCAGCCTTTCTAACTTTATGTGGAACTTTAATTTTTAAATTCCAATATAATGGACTTTATCAACGGCGAAAAATAATTTAGAGCATTTTAAAAATTAAGAAGAATTATATTTAAATGTTTACATAACGATCAGCATAGCTACTGTTGAGAGAAGTTTTTCAAGGTTAAAACTGATCAATATTTATTTCAAAACTTCAATGACCCAAGTTCATCATCTATGTTTTCAGTATTATCAATTGGAACTGAATTAGTGACTGATAGATAATCTATGGCGTAATCTAAAAAAAAATCAGTGAGGCGGAAGCAGAAAAGTTTTATATCATTGTTTGATTATTACTCATAAAATTAATGTAAAATTTACTCAATTGCAAGGCGACCTGAATCTTTAATACCAATTTAAAATTATAAGATACAAAATGTTTAAGATGTGTTAAGTTGTTTTCCATGTTCAATTTTCTTTACTAAAGTCAAATATCAATTTTAATATGAAAAAATTATAAAAATTGTGAATTGTACTCGTACATTTATATTATTATTATTTTAAATTATCTTCCTGGCTGAAAAAATAAAACAAAGCCTCGCTAAGAGGATATGGTCGACGTCCACATTTCGCCTATTTTTCCCCAAAATTTTTTTAAGCATTTTTTGATCCCCTACGCTGTTGTAATTGAAATTTAGTGCTTTTCGGGGTACACATTATATAATTACAAATTTGACTTTTGTGGCACTTTATTGACTTTCTCGTGTTGATGATCATTGAAAAATACATTCACTTCGAATAAAACTACAATCTTACTATTTTATTTAAACCCTCGATTGGGATCGTGAAATCTATTTTATTGTACCTACACAGCAAAAAATAATAATAAATTTTACAATATATGAATGCAATAAACAGATATTAATATGAGACAAATGAGCACGTAAAATAAAGATCCAAAAACTACTAAAGTGCTCAAATATTTAGAATAGCGTAGAACCAAACCAATTAGTTTATGGGACATTTTTGAAGAAAGCGATGTAATAAAACAAATTGGTAAAGGCAAAAGTTTTTGAAAGCTAAAAATTCATCTTAATATTATAGATGCAGGATGGTCGGACTTAAATTAAACATTCCTAGTATTTATCAGATTTTTTTGATGCGACAATTATTATTAAGCGGGGCAGGAACAGGTTATAAAAAAAATTGTACACACAACTTATCTGAAAAAAATTAGACAGTAAATAATTTATTCAAGTGCCTGAATTTCTATTTAAAATGAATGAAAAATAAAATTAAACAATTGAAAATTTATCTTAGATGAATGACATACGTGTTATGTTTAATCGATGTACATGTACTGTTTTATCTATTAATTTAATTCTACGTGATCATCTTGGAATAAAATTGATAAACTTTTTATTTTTTATTTACATGATTTAAATCACAAATTCAAGTTATTTTCAATTACTCAAGCTGAATTCATAATTAAAATTTTAATATGAATTTAAGCACGTTTACTTGATAAATTTTTTAGTGGTTATTCTATTTTTTGGTGTGCAATTAAAGTTTATAGCACAACTTTGAAGTAACAATTAGCCGATGCCTGATTTAATTTCAGCGAAATATAATTCAAAGCAGCTGGACAAATTATGAGTAACAACGATTTGTTAACGGAGTTACAATGAATGAGTACACAGTTTTATTATTTTGGACTAGTTAGTCTACTATCTTATTAGCCTACTTGATCGTATCTCGATAAAAAGATTTGAAATGGAATTAAAGATAGCAGAGGTAGAACGAGTATATACATCAGGGATTTGTATGATTCGTAGATACTGGAGTGCCTATTACATCGAAATTATCTGACGGGGTGTATTAAATAATTTTGCATTAATGCCGCTAATTTGGAATATTCTTCCTTCTACCAAACTTCTCATAGAAAAGACAATACTTTATGGGTAGTATTTTAGACCCAGTGCACACCGTAAAATTTTGATCAGAGAATCTGATGATCACCGCACACCATCGAACAGTCCTATAACAAATTCTTATAAGAAAATCTGATCATACATTAGACAAAAAACTTAAGCAGGCGCATATCATCGAGTATCATCGGATACGTACAACGAACCAATGAACTTTCAAATATTTTAAATTTATTAATTATTTTTTTAACTAACAGGTGGCCTACTTCAGATAACATCGTAAGATATTACTATAAGAAATTCTAAGGCTATAAGCATATGATTAGATTTTCTGAACAGAAAATGTCTTATGTAAAATTCTTACCGTGCGTGGGATAATATTTTAAACATATTTCATTTGAATTTTTTCAACATTATACATCTACATATTATCTCGATATGAGTCATTTTTTTCTGTTTCTGTCAACGTATAGCTTTGTTGAATTTGGTTCTTGAAAAAAAAACTGTCGATTACTCTATCCGTGGCTTCAAGTATTGCCGATGACATTTTGATAAAAACTGAGACATTTATGAATTTTTGTGTTTGAGTAAGGCTAAATTTAAAAAGTTAAAATATGAAATGAAAATAGACATTTTTTTGTTAATTTCATAGATAAGATTTAGGGTTTGGTTGAATCGAAGCAAACTCATATAACTGGAAAATATAAATTTTAATTTCAAATCGTTTTTTACTACACTAATTTGAATAAAACATGTCATTACAATAATTATTTTATGCTATAATTTTATACAATCGTTAAAAAATTTCATAAAAATTGTTTATTATAATTTTTTTATAGTAATTCATCATGAAAATTCTGTGTTATAATTATAGATGTCTCATTTCCGTGAATATACAATGTTAATAATAAACTTGAAACAAAACTTTTAACCAAGGACATGCTAGTGTTTCATAAATACAAACATTTATTGCAAGAATTTCAAACAAAGACAACAGTCAATTATGAAAGATAAAAAGCCATGAATATATATTATTATGCGTCGATAATAACGTTTAAAGGCAGCTACACACGATCTATTAAAACTGTGCGATTCCACTGAACAGTTTATTTGTACAGATAAATCGTACGTGTGTAGGTAAATAAAATGTTGTTTTTAAAACTTGTCAACTTAACTTGAGTAGTTCAAACTTTGTTTGAAAATATTTTAATTTTAAAAATTTTATAACAACGTATATAGTATTATCTTTGCCGTTTAAATTATGGCAACAAAACTACGAGAGTAATTCTCAATGCATTTAACAAATTTGTATGTGGATATCTATTTAGTTATCATTGTTTACACCATAAGTTCCGTTTTATAATTTTTAATTACACATTAACCCGAGAATTGCGAGGGCGGCACCTATCGTCGCCATATTCTTCGACTACTTTATTCCGATTGTATCGTTAAGGACCAACTCACACCGTAAGAGTTTCTAATCAGAAAATCTGATGTAACTCTTAACATGTATTTTATATTAGATAGATAAGAATTCAACATAAGAAATCATATTTTCTGATCAGAATTTCATATGATGTTATCTGAAGTGGACCACCTGGTAGTCAAAAAAGTAATAAATAAATTTAAAATATTTGAAAGATTGATATCCGATGACATACGCTTACTTAAGATTTTTGTTGGATGTATGATCAGGTTTTCTTACAAAAATTTCTTATAGGACTGTCCAACGTTGTGCGTTGACCATCACATTTTATTAGAAAATCTTACGATGTGCACTGGCCCTAAACCCAGTTTTAACTGACAGTGTATATGTCCCATTAAAAAGATTTTTATCTTTTACATAAAACTGTTTAGTTGAATCGCATAGATAAAATATTAAAAAAAAAAAAAAAGAGGCTTATAACAACGATAAATGAGGACAACAAATAGATTAATTATAGAGAGATAATTGGCATAACTGCATTACGCATTTAAATTTGTTGTATTCTTATTGTAAAATGACGTATCAATTATATTATTTTACTTTGTAGTCTAATTAAATTTTTTGATCTTACTTTTTTTTAAAATTACTATCATTTTTGACAGAAAATAGTGATGCAAATTAATATTTATTGTGCTAGTGTACACTTAAATAAATAGAAAACACGACGACTTGAGTCTTCACACTTACTTAAAATTATACACAAATTTCATAGTATATTTTATAATTTTTTTCAGTTTAAAATAAATGTGTTAGATAGATTAAAAAAAAAATAGTTCTGAAAAACAACTCAACACAACATAATCAGGTATTTAATTTTAAAATAAATAGGTATAAAAATTCAAAAAGTCAAATTTTTTGTTTTTTTTAATAATACATTTTGATTTTAAAATTACACCAAATACTTAGGTACGTAAGAACTAACTTTAATTTACTTTAGGGGAATTTAGAATGACGTTTTCAGTTCGTTAATCTAGGCGTAATTTTTATAAACCGATTGTTGATACATTCTAAGTAACTGATATAGTATTGATCAAACTAATAAGGTACTCACATTAGAATTTTTTATTCGAGGCTAAAAATGAGGCATTGATCCGGAATATTATTAAATTGATCGCAATATAACAATCGCAGCAATTATTATGATCAGAGTCAAATAATTGATATAATAGGTTCCTTTGGTCTCTAAAAAGCATTCTAGATGTGAATCATCAAGGCACTAATTATCTTGAGCAATCGTAGCACATTTAAATCAGTGATTCCACACTTTAGTAAATAAACATCTAGGTCCTTGTATCTTACATTATTTTGATATGAAGTTTATATTTGAAAAAATTTAATCTTTACTGAACTAAGTTTTATGAATATAAAAAAAAAGATATATTCACAGTGCGTTATCAAGAAAAGAGTGTATTATCAAGAGTTCAGAAAGTATAAAAAAATGAAGAATAAAAATATTAATTTGTTTCAAATTTTGACTTAAAATAATTATTTAAATTTTGAGTATTAATTTAATTGTTATACATTTATAACTAACTACAAATTGTTTATGTGCAGATGAATACACATTGAGGAATTCGTATGCACGGGTGAGGATATGTATATTACCCTACTTTGTAACATTTTGAGGTGGTATCCCTATACAATTTTGTTTAAATTTGTTGCCAAAACTTCAGCGATTCAGCACTGATTTTCGATACTAAAAACATTTTAAACATAAAATTCGTTAATATAAAATATAAAGCATGATCAAAATGAACCGATTTTTTTTTAAGTAGCCTCTCTTGAGCAAATCTTCGGCTAGAACAAGTAACCTGCTCGATTACGATATCCGTGGCGCCCCAATTTTTTTATGAATTTCGGCATAATAAGCCAAACGTAGGTGCCGAAAACCAATCCAACCCGTGGATACTACACCCTATAAATCCATGGGTAGTTTAATCACAGGTTGAACGTAGGGGCCAAAAACCAACCATTGTTCATTGTTGAGTGTTGATTTCTTTTAAACGAATTAAAATTCGGTTATTTGTGCTTGAATTGCTTTTAAATTATAGTCATTTAAAAAAAAAAAATAATAATAATTAAATCTTGTGGCATGTTATAAATTGTTTATTACGTGATATAAAAACGATAATTTCTAAAAAAAAGAGCCGATATCTCGAAAAATAGGTGGAAACTCGAAAACTGGTATGCTTCATTTTCGTTGGTTTTTTTTGCCAAAATTAATCGTCAAATTGAGGTTCCACGGATATCGTAATCTACCCGATAAGCCGATTATAAAACGGCAGATTATTGACGTTGTTTGAACACACAAAATTTTCTGTTATTTCACAATAATGTTTTGTATGTATATAAATGAATTAAACAGTAATGTTTATTTATGATATCGTGTTATTATAATAGCGGTCTAGCGTGTATACAGATCTATGATGATGTACATTACAAAAATATTACGAAAAAAAAATGGCTACCATACTACGCAATTCATTGTGCAAGACTCTACGACGAACAAAAAAATGATACTATAAAACATGCTTATTGTATGTGGCTATTTTAGTACTATATTCTGGAGTAAGCACTGTTTAAAATATTTCTTGGTCGCCATTTTTATATTTAAAAAAGTAAAACCAAAAACTTAAATGTACTAATGTTATAAAAAATTAGTAAAACAATAATTAGTAAATGTCATACACATGTTTACTACGTTTTAATGATATGTGTTTTATTATAAAAGCATATAACTCATAAATAAAGGAGAAAATATTTATTTTTATAAGAAAAAATTAATAAATATTTATTACTCCATACACAGGCAATAGTAATTATTGTATTTTTATTTTGGAATGATCACATGGGCAATCAAGATCAGACTAGGTACGTCAGTTGTCTAGACCACAAAAATTGATATTTGGATGGAATGGCTAAAAAGTTGTCGTACAAGGAATATGCCTTCCCTTCACTACTACTACACTACCATTACAAGCAATCAAATGTGAAAAATAAAAAATTCAGAGTAGGGAAGTCTTAAAGTGATATAAAATTGAAATTTTAAATCGTTAACACAAACTGATAATCGCCTGTTCCTATTTCTGAAAACTCATTGTTTCAAGATCAAAGGCGTGGAGACCAAAAGACAGATTTTTAATAAAGGAGAATACAATGACAAATCCTACCCTGAGTGAATAAAAGTTGACCAATTTAACTCAATATGCTACGAAAAACAATTTTTATAGGAAAAGCAATCGAAAGTCTAAAAAAATGAAATTGTCGAAAACATAGGAAATTCTTGATATTTAATGAATCTGCAACGTTCTCTCCAGAATAAATTAATTTAAGGCACATCTATGAACTTTTTTTTGAACACATTGAAATAATCAATTAAATTGATTTTATCCATAAATAGAACATATTTATTTTAATGTAAACACAATTATTTAAAATAAATTTTTGAGCTACAATACTAGATAAAATAAGTTTTATGCATTTATTTATATAGATGTAAACATTAAATAATTTCTTTTATTAAAATATTAATTAATAGTTCAACTGAACTAGCAACACTAAATATTTGAAGGTCATTAAACATTAACTTGAAATATGACGAATAAAGGTATACATTCAAGTAATTACACTGCGTAGAATTAACAAAATTAATTGCCAATTTATTTTAAGAAATTTGTGATTTCAAAAAGAAAAACTTATTCAAAAATGCAACAGCCTATTTTATATTGGCTGAATCCATATGAAGAGTTAAATCGAACTTTTTAAATTATGGCAGGATCCAGAGGATTGATTTACCATAGATCGGAAGTCGTATTTAAAATCATTAATATTACAAATTACAATAAAACTTCAGGGAACGATTTAAAGCAGTTTTGTTGTCAATATTAGAAATCACGATTCGGAAATTTTTAGGGTGATTTTTTTAAATTACGAGTAAAAACTTTTAACAAATACATTGAAACAATAATCATCTTTGTTAAAAATTTGAAACTATTCAAAACGAGGCTAGTTTAGGAGAAGTTTCATTTTAAAGGCATAACAATCGCCCCTAGCTAGCACTTATGTTATGACTATTCACTATTGATTCAACTTATTTATTAACAAACCTAAAAATGCTTTGTATAGTGGATCATGGATGCTATATGCATGAAGAGCGCATTCTCAATTTCCTTAAGAGCGATTATCCACAGCTGTTATTGGCATAAAAGAATGTGCTTCCAACAAGCTGTTGATTAAAATTACATGTAGCATGCATTGTATATCTTTCTCTCTTCGACAAGCCCTCCGTTTTTATGTCAAAATTGTGCATACCAAATTTTTAAAGTAATCAGAATTACTTAGGGGATTTGTACAAAAAAAAAAACGTAAAAGGTATACTTACAAGGCTTCTAGCTCCCCGTTGGTTCTACTACTATTTCTTATACGTAAAAATATATAAAGTATAAATTATCATAAATTTTAAATGTCATTTTGATTTTGAAATTTATAGTTAGCATGAAATAAATTAATCGACTGTCAAAACTTATGGTTTCTTTTTAATAGAAATATTTAAATACTGAAGGTTTGTTTATCATATTCGAAATTAAAATATTCAACTTACGGAAACCATACAATTCTTAGCCATTTCTGGTTGCTAAGATATTCCTATTTCCAGTAAATTTGGTTTGAATACTTAAATGACGTATTAGTAGCAGCTTTGCGCAATTGTTAAAAAGCTCTCTTGTCGTAGAAATGTATATCCGTATCTCTAATCTTAATTTTACACTCAGTGGAGTAATGTTCTTTATTCATAATATTTAAAACAAATACCGTTTATTATCATGTAAATATATTGTTTAAGTAATTGATTTAATTCATAATAATCAAAATAACAGAATTAATTGATAAGATTAATATTACAAAATAGATAAAGTGAATGATCTCAATTTTATATTGAATTAAAAGTGAATTTTTCTATCGTTAGACAGAAAAGTTGAAATACTCAATGCAAATATTATTAAAATTTTCTTTGAATTGAAATCTGTTCACAATTTTTCATAAATTTGACAATGGCAACTAACCAATAAAGATCATAATAAACAATAGATAGCCGGTACTAAATAATTCTGTTGAACTTTTCAAATAAAAACAAAAGAGTGTCATCGTCATGTGATTATTGGGCTCCCCGATTATTATTACATTCCGTTTCAGTGGAATTTTAATAAGTTAATAATTATTTTCAAACACATTTCAAAATAAACAAATAGTTTTTTTTTTCATAAGTTTATAATTTACAAATATATATTTTATAATAATAATCTACATTTAAAACTTTTTTATCATCAATGCATTTAATTTCCGGTAGGAAAATTGTTTATATTATCAATACAGTTTTTATACTCTCAAAATTACATAACAGGTTTTTCAAATAACAAAATTAGGTTAAAAATTTTACGCTGAAAACTTACCACCATTTTTCATGTTAATACCATCATCAATGGAAATAATTAAAAGCGGGAAAACACCGCTAAGTCCGATTAATGTGGAGCCCAATGCCGCAAATATCCACGGATTATAATCAATACCCATGGTTAAATTTGCGACGAGATGTTGGACCATATCATTATAAACAAATGCAATATTATTTTCGTCAACCATTACGGTACAATTAATATCTACTAGTCCAAATTGATTTAAGCACGCACTCATTATTATTTGAAAACTATCTTTGAAATTGATTAATATTTTTGATAAAATTGTTTGTTTAATTCAAGTTTTTGTTTTGAAAGTTTTTTTTTTAAGAGAAAGAACTGACTAATCTACCCTGAGATTGAGCCAGACTTAGTAACTATTTACAATTTGCACAAAGTCTTTTATTTAATTCAAATTTGATGAATTTTATTGATAACGAAGAGACATTTTGAAACACTTTTTATAAACATTCATAACAACGTCTGTAAACATAATACTTGACTCGTTTTGTGCTGATACAAGTCACGGCGTGCACATTGGACATTTGACGTTTTAATAACTATTACGTATTTACATTTGGTTCTTACTAATAATTACTCTGCCATCTATGTTATAATACATATATTTATAACTCAAAACAAATGAAGGTATCGTTTTTGTATATTCTAGAAATTTAATCTTCCTGGTTGTGTTTTCTGAATATTGTGGAACACTTTATCTTGTAATTTTTAAATTTATACTTCATCATAGACATATTAGTTTATGCTTTTCATGATGACTACATTTAATATTATTTTTTTCGAGAGTATATTAATTTTTTATAACTTAGTTACTGCTAAATATTTTTTTCCTTTTTGTAAAGTTTTCAACATTGAAGAAAAAATGAGTAAACTATGCAAACAAGTACCTATGGGTACATGCAATGGAAAATGCATCAATCATATATATACTGTACTAGCTGGCCCGGCAAACGTCGTTTTGCCACATATTTCTAATTAACTTCAACATTTTCTAAGTATAATAACATATTCTTAACAACTTTCCTGTATTTCTTAAGGCTGAAAGCTAAGGCAAATTAGAATAAATAATGATATTAATATATATTTTAAAGCATACCCGGACACGTTGCGGTGACAATTGATATTACATCGATTGCATGCAAAATTTGAAGCAGATTGGACGAAGGAATTCCGTTGTCCCATACAAACTTTGCCTCTTCTTTTCATCCCATTAGGGGTAGAATTTCAGAAAATCTTTTCTTATGGGATGCCCGGTATTTGATGTTTAACCCACTATTTGGTGTGGGATACCCGTGACACGAAATATTTATATATACACTCGTGTTTGATGTGGGACACCCGGTACCTCGTGCACCCACAATTCGTGTATATTGTGCTGTGGTTCTCATATACTTGATGAAAAATAGTAAAAGGAAGTCCAGAACCACTAATATAGAAAAGAAGAGATAAATAAATTCTATTTTGAATAGCTGACCCGGGTAAACATTGTTTTGTTATTTATATAAATTATTTCTAATCAACATCAATATCTCCTAAATATAATCACATATTCTCAACTGTCTATAACTAAATAATGAAGCTGCGGAAAATCAGAATAAATTATGATATTAATTTATATTTTGAAGCATACCCACCCGGTTTACGCGTTGCTGTGTTATTTTTCACATTTTAATAAATGATATTACATCGTTTCCATGCGGATGCGATTCTACCCTTAGGGGAAGAATTTCAAATCCTTTCTAATCGGATTCCCGGTTTTTAGTGTGCACCCAGTACATTATATGCACCCGGTATTTACCTGGTATTTGCTGGGGTACACCCGGGACCGCGTTAACCCGATAATTTTTGGTGTGGTACACATACACTTGATGAAAGATATATGGACCTCCTGAACCAAGAATGATTCCGGTAATACTTGAACATTTTTTTTTTAAGTTTCTTTATTTATGATTAAAGTTTACATGATTTTTTTTTTTTTTTTTTTACATTTTTCTGTTCCTATAATACTTAAACATTTTTTTTTTAACATTTAAAAGTTTCTTTATT
The DNA here is from genome assembly GCA_020423425.1 of Chrysopa pallens. Lineage (NCBI taxonomy): Eukaryota > Metazoa > Arthropoda > Insecta > Neuroptera > Chrysopidae > Chrysopa > Chrysopa pallens. Next base: position 36,686,582 of record CM035591.1, on the reverse strand, counting down.
TATCATTAAAGTTTACATGATTGTTTTTTTTTTTTTTTACATTTTTCTGTTCCTATTTAATACTTGAACAAATTTAAAATTAATAATTCTTTATTTTCATCAAAAATATATACAAAATACAAATCGGCTTATAACTATAGCACCTAGCCTAAGCTTTATCTATAATACATCATCTTATATACTAGTTACATCGAGATTACAATTTTTCATTACATCGTTTTAATAAAATGGAAAATTTAAAAAAAAACCATTTGAAAATACTTAACCTATGTGGATGGATAGGCCACTCCTAAAACTAGCTTAACCTGTAAATTAAGAAAAGAAAAGAAAACGAAACTATATACAATTAAGATTACACCGGAACTAGGTGCAACCGACATCGTGTGGCATGGGAAATCTTTTCCCAAAAAGCAGCATCCTTGGGTCAAATTGACCCAGTTTGCTGATTTCCGGGAAGGGATTGTTGCGTGAAGATTGGAAAAAGGATTTTGAGGTGGTAAGGATAAAGTTTGGAATAGTTGGGTGTCCAGTTTCGCGGTGGAGAGCTTCGGACGGAAATCTTGGGGGTTTTTTCGAGATGACTCGAAGGCAACGATTTTGGAATTGCTGCATCTTCGTGATGAGCGAATATGCAACGTTAGTCCAAATAGGGGCTGCGTACGTGAGTACTGGGCGGATACATGACTTGTAGAGTCGATGCTTTAAACGTTCGTCCAGTTTACTCCTGGGGCTGAGTAGTGGGTACAATCCTGCAAAGGATGCGTTTCCCAGGGCCAGGCGCCTTTTGGCGTTCTGTGTCCAGTTCAACTGCCTTTGGAGGATTACACCCAGATAGACAACACTATGAGTTTGCTGGATTTGCGTGTCAAACATCTTCAATCCAAGCGCGTATGTTGAAAATTTATTCTTTCGAGTGAAGAGAATAGATTGGGTCTTTGTGGGGTTAATTTTGATTTTCCATGACTTGAAATAGTTTTCAAGGATGGTCAATCGGGATTGAAGGCAACTCGAAACTTGTTTCGGTTGCCATGAGGAACAATAGATGGCCGTGTCGTCGGCGAAGAGAGCTGTTTCGGTAGCTCGATCCCTCGGGATATCGTTAATGTAGTATAAAAATAGGCGGGGTCCAAGCAAGGAGCCTTGAGGTACACCAGCTTTCACACTGTATTGGTTCGATGTACTTTGTTGGATGTGGATTTGGGATTTCCGGTTGGACAAATAGGAAATTAGGAATTTTAGGATGTATATTGGAATGTTAAATTTGGAGAGTTTGTGGATTAGTCCATCGTGCCAAACTGTGTCGAAAGCTTTTTCGATGTCCAAAAGGACCATGCCTGTGGATTTGTTCCAATTAAATCCGGTAGCAATATGTTCAGTAAGTCGGTGAAGCTGGCTTACTGTGGAATGGTTCGATCTGAAACCGAACTGTTGGGGGATAAGCTGTCTATGGATATTTTCATGCGACTGCAGCCGATTCAATACTACTTTCTCCATGACCTTGCTGAGAGATGGCAGCAAGCTAATGGGTCGGTAGCTCGAAGGCGACTTAGGTAGCTTTCCCGGCTTCGGAAGCGCTAAAACCTTAGCGGTTTTCCAAAGGTCGGGAAAATAACCAAGCCTCAAGCATGCAGTATAGATATAACTGAGCTGAACAACCGTCTTCCGAGGAAGATAGCGGAGCACAACGTTAGTTATTCCATCATCACCCGGAGCTTTCCTGCATTTAAGTTTCCTTAAAATGCTGGATACCTCTTGAGGTGATACGCTGTCAACATCGATGGGATTTATGGTGGAAGAGCGAATATTTTCCAAGGATTCGGACACCAAGTGGGCCGTTTCTTCTTCGTGATATTCGTCGCCATCTGTTAAGCTGTGTGCCTTAGAGAAGGTGTCAGCTAGAAGTTGGGCTTTGTCGGAATCCGAGTAAAGGTACCCGTTTTCCGACAAGAGGGGAGGTAGTCTTTTCGAACGATTACGCAAATTTTTAGCAATTTTCCATACATTGTACTTGAACAATGCGATATGCACACTTTATATAGTTGACAGTTCGTCATACTGCTAGTGAGAAGAGATAAAGAAGTTTTATTTTGAATAGATAAAGAAGTTTTATTTTGAATTTCAAAATTATATTTTGGTTTCTATGGAAATGATGATTTGTAACATGTGAGAAAAAAAAAAAGACAAAATATGTTTCACAGCTAGGAACATTTTGTATTCGAAAATTAAATTGTCGTTTATAGTATTTTCCTTTACTTATTATTTATGTTTCTCACCGTTAAAACCTTCCCTGAACTTTCACGAATATTTCAAGACCAAAATTATCCAAATCGGTCCAGCCATTCTCGAGTTATGCGCTTACCAACACATTTTGCAATTCATTTTTATATATAAGATTAGAAATACGCTAAATCAATCGTTACAACTTAATAATAAAATTTTAAGATAAACACATTTATATATAGAAATGAATAACTTTAGTACAGAAATAGGTATCATATAAAAAATGTTCAACAAAAATATTTTTTGGTGAAAAACTAAATTATGTATATAAAAAGCGCATTATTTTATTACCGTTGTTCACTTTTATAAGATGGGTATATCTACATAAATCTGTGTCGTTCATGAGATTGTAATTACAGTAGGTATTGGGAGACAAATTGCTAAACCCTTATTCAGATGAATTTTCAATATGCTTAAAATAGTGTTATGTAATAGATATTTAGCTTACTTTTCTTTTGCAATTCTAGTACGCTGTCCTGCAATATGTTGACTATTACCTATATATAGCAATTAGGTAGTGCTGCAGAACACTATGGAATCAAGGGAGGGGATAACAGATTCCGACAAAAAATTCGTTTCTTAATCATTTATTCAAAGAAATTTAATATAATTTTTTTTCTATAAATTTAATTAGAAGGACACCCTATATTATTAAATAAAACCAATATAGTGATGGATACATCTACTTCTTTAATGTTATAATAACTTCCAGTTTCATTACCAAACGAATTTATAATATTTTCTTATAAAACAGAAATATTTATTTTTAGTCTTTTCTCTATACGATTCTGATATAAACTGTTAAATTATAATTCTCATATGCTATATGGGCGGTTACATATGAACAGGATAAACTGTTTTGCTGAAAAATCATTAACAATGATCAAATATTGAAAATAGATCAATATTTTATATTAAAATTTAGTATTTAGTTATAGTAGACATTTATTAATTTCTATTCGATTAAACAATAAATTTGAATCAATTAAATTTTTAGATATTATTAAACAGATTTGTTTATATTTAAATTATTTTAATATTTTGTGTGAGTGAAAATTTTGTTATAGAGTTGAGTGTTAAAATATGGCGTTGTGGAATCAGTTTGATCCTACCATTTTGCAACATCAAACGTCTCAAGATTATTCGACTAAAAGTCATCATTCAAGTCACCATCATCATCATAAATATTCAATAAAGCGAAAAAGACATCCAGTTGCGGTATATATTCGGTTTATTATTCTCTTCTATTATAAATCACACCAGCGTATATTACAATAAAATCGAATCCCTTTGTTTTTGTTGTCATCAATTAAAACAGTTAACCTTTTTGGGACAACCACGCAAAAATAATTGTGATACAAACATAATTATTTAATTACTCTTTTAGAAAAATGCTTATTCGTAAATACAATAATTTACACTTCTAAAAATTTTCCCCACTAAAGCTTAGTTAACTAAATATTTAAAATTTATTATTAACGTAATTTGTTAAAGCCAAGCCTTATTGTGTTAGTATATTGCATTATCTACACTTTTCTTAATTTAAAATTATAGTAATCACTATTCAAGTTAGGCTGTTATGACGTGCATGATTATTTTGCTGACAGAATTTAAAATCTCTCCAGTTAATGTTGAATTGGCAGAAATCTTCAGTTCTCTTTATTTAGTTCTTACATTACTTATAACATTTATATTCGAATTAGTATGTGTTCTTATTGCCATTGTAGCTCTCTACGCTTTCAAATAATATGTAACTAATTAACCATCGAGAAGAAAAACTCTGTAATCTATAAGAACTGTTGAAGCAACACAAATTATTTTACACACAAAAATCGATGAAAAATAAAACAAGCTTAAAATATTGGAATTCTTTTATTTAAAAAAAAATTAATTGTATACATAATCTAGACAGGATTACGATTTCGTGGGCAATTTGTTAGTATTTCCGAATTCAAAATGTGTGTAAGGAAGCTTGGTAGTTATTTCTAACTTAGCTAAGCCCTGTAGTAAATTTGGTTGATAATCCGATTCGTAATCCGATTCCTAGTATGTTTTATTCACTAATATCTTCATCATCACTAAAATATGCACTTCGTTTGATTTTTTTACGTTTTCTCGATTCTTTTTCTTCAGTTTCATACTGACCAGTGGCTACTTTATATCTGTATGCTTCAATTTCTTTCTTTTCAGCCTAAAAAAAATTTAATTAATAAAAGATTTTTCACTAAAATAAGAAAATGTTTACACATACTTCTAAGGCAATCGCTGCACTTAGTGTCTCTAAATCTTCATTACGTTCGTCTTCACCTCTACGTTTTGAATGTTTTGAACGCTTTCTACGGCGTCGCTCGTCCTCTGACGATGAAGAGCTATCATAATATGAGAGGTCACCCCCCGATGTACCATCTTTATCTTTTCTTCGTTTTCTTATCTTCTTAGGTGGTGGCTCTCTTTCTCCTAATGCATTTTTTGGACATCTATAACTTAAATGGCCAGTTTCACCGCATTCATAGCACGCAGTTTTATCTGCGTAGACTCGTTTTCGTATAAATTCCGTACTACGACCATTATCTGTTGCAATACTACTTTTCAGCCTTCGACCGAACATCTAAGGAACAAAAATTTAAAACTGATAACCAACTTTTTGTCCCAGGAGTACTAGAAGATAATAAGAATAAAAGCACATTCGTCTTGTTTATTGTCCCACAAACTTTTAAACCTTGCGGAAAATCTTTTAACTATAAATTTACAGTAGTATAGCTTTTATTATTGCTAAACAAAAAGTTTGTGTACTGATTGTAATTTTTCGATAAAATTCATATTTATCGAAATATACTGTAAATTATTTTTTTTACTTCAGGATTTTTCAATTTTTTTAGTAGAATTTTTAGGCTATATAATTCTACGTTAATTAAAAATATTATTATATTTGCTGTAATACGAATTTTTAAACGAAAAGAATAACCACTTTTCTATTTTGTTAGTAAGTACTAATTGCAATAGAAATTTGCAAGCACTGATTCCAAATTTAATTTTAGAGATATATTTATTTTCATTTCTTGATTTTATTTTAATTTGTACTTATGATTTTCTCGGTATTTATTTTATTAAACTATTTTTTATATTTATTTTGTAAATGTAGTTCAAAAATACTACTCTAGATAAATTTTCTTTTAATAAAGTGATATTTACCGAGAAAACAGGAAAAAATTGTAATTTTTTTTTGTTCAAAAGATGTTATAGAAACTGTTCTACTCTTATATTCTCAAATAGGATTTCATAGCATAAATCCTAAGAGATTTGCATATAAATTTTTGCATCTAACTAGAAAATTTTTACTTTTTCCCTCTTTGTCTTTATGTTTTACCGGTTCGGATATAAAATTAATAACGTGGATAAAATTTCGCCAATCCAGGAGGAACAAAATTTTCGAAAAATAGCGTTATTTTAGTTAAAGAATCATAAATTTTATATGTGTTTGGTACGATTAACTTGATGCAAAATAAAAATATTGAATCAATTCTGTTTAACTAGTTCGAAAACTTATATTTTATTAGAAAAAAGTATAATATGGCAACAAAATAAAGTCTATAAAAGAACAGTCATTCATTTATTAACTTTGGATTCCTTACGCAGACTATATAATCAGAATGTCAAATTGTTTTTTTAAACATTACTTTATGTTAAACATAGACATTTAAGCAAATTAAATAAAAAATAGCTGCTATTTTTAACCATAAAATAATTAATACATCATGCCCAAAAGTGAATCATGAGAAGGAAGTACACAGTGAACTGCTACTTTACATACTCCTGAAAACATGGCAATAGTACCCGGTTTATTAAAGTTATGAAGTAAATGGTGATTTAGCAAAATGATAGAGATTGTATAAATTGAACTATATATATCGAGTGAAAAAATTTTAATTGTTATGAATTATCGATATGGCTTTTCACAAATTAATAGTCAACACAATAAATAAAGAAACATAACTTCGATATAAAACAATTTCAATGACCATCGAATACTTAAAACTTTTTTGCGTGCCCTATAAAATTATTTTTGTGACTCCAGTAAGATTTCATATAGGCACCGCAACCATTTGACCATTTTTTTTTTTTTGTAAAAACAATGGTAGAAAAAGCATATCTGTCTTGGCAAAATTTTAAAATCGTTGATAAGAACATTAGATTTCATCAAGATGATTCGAAGTTGAAGTGTAGAAATTTTCGCTAATTGGGAAAAGACAATTTGGGTCAAAGAAGAACGTATTACTAAGTCAGTACTTACAGCTATTCACCTACCATATTATTCAGTTTGTTATCGATACATAAGTTGTGAATATTTAGATTAGCGGACTGTGTATAATATAGACTTGAATACACGATATGGAATAAAGTTAAAAAGTACTTTTTTGGGAAAATAATATACAAAATAAGTTTTCTTTACTGTCATAATTCTCACTGTAAATTGTCAACAATTGCCCAAATCTTTCGTTTCGAATAAAAATGATGACGTCCATAATGCACTGTTCTAATTTAATGTTGAATTCATACCTCTCGATGATTCAGCCTCTTTGCACATGTGTAAGCATCTTCTCGATTTAAGAACAGCACAAAAGCAACTCCCTTACTTCTACGTGTTCGCTTATCTTTCATGATTGTAACCCTAAGATTTTAATCATAAACATTAGTAATGGACACTCCATATAAATCATACATACTTACTTAACAATTTTCCCATATTTTTCTAAGACTTTATGAATATCATTATTGGTTAAACTGTATGGTAAATTTGAGATGTACACAGTACTTCTACTAGGTGCTAAACCACCGCTCATGATTTTGTACCTTTTGGACTTAAATACTTTTTAATATTGGTTATAGTTTTGTTTTGACACTTGAAATACAAACATTAATCACGCATGCGTAATCACCGCTGGCATACCAACGCTAAAAAAAGGTCAAATAAATTTAAATTTATTTAAAAAAAAACATACTTATGAAGTGAAAAATTATTTTCCTAAAATATACTGATAAAATCATAAGTATTATCAAATTTTAAAATTGTCAATTATGTCGTACAAAATTATTTTCATATTATGCTCTTCTCATTTATTATAAATTTCCTTATAAGGAAAGTTATTAAAATCACCCCGAAAATAAAAATGGAAAAAATTTTTTTCGCGATGTTTTAAAAAAATTGTGTGTGTGGGTGTGTGTACGCACGTACGTTACGTACGTGAAAGTTTGTGTGTTAAATTTTTGGGACACGTTTACTCGAGGAAAGGAAATGCAATGAATCTGAAGTTTAGGCCATACATATCGCAGAATCTGAACCATTATATTTTCGATAAAATCAGCCAATTGGGCTCATTACATAAACTTTTAAACCAAAAAAAGAAAAAATTTTAAACCATAAAATTTCATTACATTGAATATTTGTCTTATAAAAATTAACTTCTGTTTGAAATATTTTTTCATTAAATGCTAAGCTTCGCCACAATTTCAGCTCATATACACTTAATTAATACAGTAATTATATTATAATAATTAATGTAAGTAATAATGTTTAATATACATTTTATTTTTTGTGCAACTTATAAGAAATTTCCTGGTGCGACTTTATAGAGTTGCACCCATTACGGATCGTTATTTCAATATAACCCTCGAAATATAATTAATTTATTACAAAATTTATGCAAACGCAGTTGTCTCAATTTAACTCACAAAATTTAATTAATTTTTTATAGACTAAAAATTTTCTTCTGATGAATACCTATAATACTATAATATTGTCTTATTTTAATGAGATAAATTATTATTTTAAAACTTGGCGAATATTCAGAAAATTTTTATCTTAATTCATCAATCAGTACAAAAACAGCCATCAATTAATTTTGAACAGGAATTCCCTGTCAATTAAAAGAAAAATAAACAAAATTATACCTAAACAAATTTTATTTAAATATTGTATCGTCCAGTAACACGATCAGTATAATAATAAAAGTTTCTAGAATCTTGAAGGTCTAGATAAAGCAATAAATTTTATTGCTAAGTTGCTATTTCAAAATTTTTAATTTTCAAATATAATTTATGTTTCGGAAGTAGTTTTAAGTGTAACAAACTGTGATCTACAAAAAATGTGTCGGTTAAGTTGCATGATTCATTAGACTATATGAAGGTAATTTATTATAATGTTTGTTGAATTTTCAAATTTGAAATTAAATTACTCCCAAAAAATAATTTGATTTAATAAATATATTGTTTGTACTGGCCGTAATTTTTTTTTTTTTTTTTTTTTTTTTTATTTAAAAAATAATTTAAAATTGTTTATCAGAAATAATTAAATTTTGATTATCTAATTTTTCTAATTATTAGTTTAATTTTTTCAATGGTTTTTCCAATAGTAAATTGTTACATATGTTTTACAAATTATAAATAAAACTAGGATATGTAAAAGTTTTACGCTGATACTTGAGCATGCCAAATATAGAGTAGGATCTTTTGGTCCAATTTTTGTAAGAACCCCCTCCTACTCATGTCGATGTACTATAAGGTTTGTAGCTATTTTAATTGTTGTTTTATGTAAATTGGGCTTGCTATTTTATGTGTATTGGATTGAAACCTTTGGACTTTTGGTGTTTTTTCGAGATTTCGTGCTATATGCGATTTAATTTTAAAAAACAGTCACCAAAATCAGTCTTCTTATGACGAAGATGTAATTTTGTGAGAAAACGATATATATCTATTGCATGAAAATATAACTGTTACGAATCTTTCTAAAAGAAAATTAAAAATTTTGCAGAAGTCGAGTTAATCATATTTCAAAATGGCGTGTTTAGGCTTTTCTTGATCTAATTCGCTTATAGTACGAAAACGATGCATTTTCAGAAAAATTACAAAATATCAAAAGTGTTTAGTTTTTTCCAATTTACAAAAACAATCATTAAAATAGCTCCAAACCTTATTTACAAACTATCTAAAAAGAAGGAGGGGTTCTTATAAAAATTTGACCAAAAATTAGTTCGGCAACATTTGGATCCCCAATAATTGAAGTTATTCTTAACATAATTCCACTGACAGAATGTGGTGCCCTATTCCTGCACACTCCCCAACCCCTCTCAGGTCCTTTTCTAATATATAAAAAAGAAATGTAGTCCGTTATTATCGCGGAAACTCGAAAATGGCTTGACCGATGTAAATATGGCCCTGGTTGGACCCTGGCAATATGTATTTATATCATCAGTAGATTATAATCAATATATTTTTATGATACTTTTAAGCAATGGATAGACTAATAAATAAACTTATTAATTTTCGTTATACGAAAATGTTTATAGTACTTTCAAAATGGTCCACTGAGTTTTATTTGAATTATTGTTAGTTTATTCAACGTTTAATGTTACTACTTGAATTTTTCTAGAAGATGGTACCGACAGAAATGAAAAATATTTCATACTTCTTGTTTTTTTAAAAGCTTCATTTTTTAAATACATTTTATTTACAAAATGTTTGTTATACAAAGTGCAAGATTTTCGAGCATTTGCTGAAAAACTATTGAGAAATATGGATTTTTAAATGAAAAATGCGTATTAAAAATAACGAATAACTCAAGACGTATGGAGTTATGAATACGATTGGTATGGTAGTCACCCTTCGAAAAGCTCCCCTCAATATTTCTAATTTTAAATAAGTAATTTAAAAAATAATCATATCGGAAATGTTAACCGATGATTCACTATGTGTTATTCTGTAAGAAAATTAAATTAAATTTAATTTTCTACATTTTAAATATAAAAAAAATAAATAATATAAAATTGCTACCTGAGATTGGCGGCGGTATATTAATTTTTTGAACTTCTTGTTTTTGCTAAATCGTTTGTTTGTAAATGATTGGAGATCAAATATATTATTTGTTAGATGTTCAATTTTTTATAAAAAAAGATTTAAAATTTGCCCTAACCGACCCTACGATTTTTTTTATCAATCTTAATTAATAAAAACCTTAATTATAATAAGTTATAACCTTATAAACTTTGAGTTCTGGCATTACTTACTGAGCATGCGTTAGTTGTGCGGTTTATTTAAATTTTTACACATAATAATATTTATATTATGAATGACAATTAAGGCTAGTTTTACATTAACAATTAATAGAGTTTTGATCAAGCTTAAAAAATTGGCCATAAATGGTTAAGCTCAGTTCAAGAACATTAAAAAGATTTTAGCATGTCATATTATAAATCTTTCGATTAATAGTCAAAATAATTGATGACTATAAGTTACCATAAATGGTCATAATATATATCAAAAGTTTTCAGGATTTATTTCCTGAAAATATTGATTTAAAGTTTTTTGGGCTATAATAATGAATGGCCAATAACCGAAATTTATCCAATTATTAAAATGATAAGAAAGCAAAGCATAAAATTTCGCTTCTTTCAACGTAAATATGAAATATTATCTTGCAAAATAAATTTAATGATTGTAATTTTTAGTGGATCGTAATTGGCCAGCACGTTTCAGAAATGTGTCAGGCTTGATTTCTCAGAGCTATGATTGACACTGAAAATACTGCATCAAACCAAATACAAACTTTGATCATCCATTTTCTTAGCACCAAAAATTTTTAATACTTTAGTTATTCAAGTCAGTCTTTGATAAAAAAGTCCCATTCAATACTTTTGAAATTAAATCGGAATGAATAGGAATTTATTTCCTATACAATTCTATTGAAAGTTTGAATAATTTTAAAAAGTATACGATAGAAAATTAAATTTCCTATTCAATCTTATAAATTCCAATACGAATGAACCAATTTCTGAAATGTCCTAAGAATTTATGACCAATTTTTTGGACTAGTATTCGAGTCAATATTATTTACACTTTGATACGCTAAAATATTTTTAATGATCTTGAAAAACTTTTAATTCAAAATTTTGAAAAAACAGTGACCAAATTTTGATATATATTGGAACTATTTTTAAATCATATTCGTAAGTCAACGTGATTAAATTTTTCAAATGACCTTGAAAATTTAAATAAGAGCAGTTAATTAATTGAGTAAATGTCATCAAAATAGTTAAAACTAAATTTCTGGAACAGGTAATAGTTATCATAAAAAATAGTTGGACCTGAGAGGGGTTGGGGAGTGTGCAGGAATAGGGCACCACATTCTGTCAGTGGAATTATGTTAAGAATAACTTCAATTATTGGGGATCCAAATGTTGCCGAACTAATTTTTGGTCAAATTTTTATAAGAACCCCTCCTTCTTTTTAGATGGTTTGTAAATAAGGTTTGGAGCTATTTTAATGATTGTTTTTGTAAATTGGAAAAAACTAAACACTTTTGATATTTTGTAATTTTTCTGAAAATGCATCGTTTTCGTACTATAAGCGAATTAGATCAAGAAAAGCCTAAACATGTTCCACTACTTATTTACATTAACAATTACAAAAACAAATGTGTGGTTTTGTAATAAGTGTTAATGTAAAACTTTAATTGTCATTCATAATAATAAATATTATTATGTATAAAAGTTTAAATAAACCGCAAAATTAATGATGAGTTCACGTATGCTCAGTAAATGCTACCAGAATTCAAAGGTGGTTATAGCCCTTTGAAATTATATAAATAACATTGAACAAACGTTTTTTTCAATCGAACAAATAATAACTAATTAAGATTGATTAAAAAAAATAACGAAAAAATTTTAAATCATTTCTTATAAAAAATTTAATAAAAAAATATCACACCGCCATAGGTTCAGGTAGCCATATAAAACTATTTTTCATTAGGATAGTCAAATACCCTATTGTTTATGTATTGTTTTGGTTTACACTGTAGGTTTTTACTGCTCAAAAAATTACCGAACAATCTCTACTGAATTCTGAATAATTTGTCTTTATAAAGAGATTGATTGTTATGTTTTAGCTTATACAAATTTAATGAATTTGACTGTGGCATTCTTTCTGCTCGATAATAAACCACTTTTATGCTACACACACTGTACTTCGTTAAACAATGGATTTACTGCATATAATAGTGCGTTTTGTGTTTGAAAGTTAACATGCTTTTGATTTTAATTAATGTTATTTGTGATTAATTCAATTCTCGAATGACTATTATTGAATGTATCACAAATCGAATTTTGTTTTACCCGGCTACCTACTGATGAGCTGAACGCTATTTTTAAGTAGGTAACTAATAAATTAATTAAACATTGAGTGAATTAAGATATCATCATTAATTAGTGTTTTACACGACAGTGTTACGCATAATATTTTTGGCAAAATTGTGATACTAAAATTATATATATATATACATATATTTTTTTGGAAATTTATATCCAAATATGATCAATTTTTAGAATAGAAATTAGAGCAATATAATTTTTAATTTTTGAGATTTAAAATAATGTGGAATTTAAGTGTTGAATCAGCACAATCTGCAATTATTCGTGATGAGTTAAATAGTAGTTTTCGGAGAAATAAAAAATCGGTTTGTAACTTAAGTTTATTTTATATTTTATATTTGATTATTGTTTATTTTTTAAAATATAAACAAAATTTCACTTTTCTATCTAATACGGTTATTATAGTAATGATGAATATTTACAGAATGAATTGTGTGTTGAAAGTTATTTCAAAGTGTAAAAATAGTAAGCCGATTGCATGAAAATTGACTAAAATCTGTGAATCAATTACAGCATGACAAATATAAACTTAAACTAGCTGGATGATTCTGAAGTAAACAGTTGGAAAAAAATGGCTCATTTACACTATATGTAAGTGCTAGTTTGAATCTTTTTCAGATCATGATGTCATAGACGCATTTTTAGGCAATAATAATGCAAACGGTTCACTGCACTCTGAAAGCATTAAAAAAGCATCTAATTATTACGTTTGATGCGTAATTGATTTTAGGCAACTTATTATGTAGTAACTGAGAAATATCAAGCTAACAAAGCGTTGTTAGCTTGATATTTCTCAGTAACTACATCAATCGATTCTCGATTTTTTTTAAAAGTATGCATGTAATCTTTTTTTGTAAATTTTTATTACATAATTACTTTAATATTTTATTGTATTCCACCAAGGATCTAAAATGCACACAATTTAAGTGTTTACATATATATTTTTACAGGTATATTTTCATACGACTCTGCCCGCTTGCTAAGTATTCAGGGTAGCATCTTAATGAGAAAATCATAATAAGTTGAACACCCAATTTAATATTTCATCATCTAAATATCAGTTACGATAATACGGTTGAATCAAATCTTGTATTGTTTAAAACAACGATTTATAAGTTAATATATTTTTGCTAATAGTTTTGATAAGCTTTTTTGATTTTTCTCAGAGAATAAATTAAGAAAATCATAAAAATTCTTAAATAAGATTCAATTGGGTTGTTGTAAAAAACAATAATTGTTACTTTTTATATTTTATGTCAATTCTTTATCATAAATAATGTTGAATATGTACACAAAAAATTACAATCGAAGAAACGTAATAAATTAGTATATAGAATTTAAACAAACTTCAATACAATTTTACAAATATTTACAGATTTCATACGATTTACAAACTACAGAGTGCTATGTGAAGCCAAAAAAAAGCAGTTATGTATTTGACATATATATATGTTCATCTCAACGTTTCCTCGTAATTTATAAACGACTGAACCGATTTTGATGAATATAAAGATTCTTGTTCATTGCGCTAGATAAATTAAAATTATATAAAAAATAAAAATGGCGGTTTTTTGACGCCAAAATGAATATTTATAAATTTTTCTTTTCTCCCAAATTTATTGAATGGCGTATCAAAAAACAATAATATAAAGTGATTGTTTAACTGTTAAAAATTGTTTAAGTTTTACATTTTAATATAATTAGAATAATAACTCAAATTGATGTTATTAAAAAAAAAACTCTTTATTGTATATATACACTTCCTTTGTGCTTCTTGTAATATTATTGTTTTTAAAAGGAAATTCTTAAGCCGTGTACACACGTGCAACATTCATTCGTAATGTAGCACCGAATCGTAAATCTGTTCTGTTGCGTGTTACATGTTACGTGCTACGAGGCCAATGAATTTAAGTTGTTGCGTAGGGTTCCATCTGTTTACAAGCAGTGTAACTTGCATTCCTAATTATTTGTTTATGTTGATAAATTTAAATAAATTTTATTGCATTTTGTTCGTTCCATTCGAAATATTTTAATCCAAATAAAATAAAAATGAAAAATGTTTACGTCGTGTACGATTTCAAACGTGTATAGAGTGACTGTCATAGCAAATATTGCGTTATTGTGTTCATACTATTGGTCACTTCACCTTGCAACATATTTTGATGCGATTCTAAGTTATTGACAATTTGACGGAGTTACGGGTTCACGTCTACACATTTTTGCTGTCTCGCGTCAATGTTGCATTACACGCGAATGTTGAGAATTTGAATGCGGCTTTAAGTGTATAAAAGATTTCGAATCAGTAACAATACAATTGAATCACAATATAAGTGACAGGGACAATCAAATAACCTAAAAAGAATGTTCACTGGAGCAATTTTTATACCGTACAACATATAGGAGGAGATTATTAAATTTAGTCTAAAGCTTATAACACAAGAAAGAATTGTTCGCACTATAAAATCTTAGTATGGGTGCTCATAGAACTACTTAATTCTATCTGTATGCCTGCCTGCCTGTCCGTACCCCGTCATCAAGATAAGATAAAAACGAAAATAGACAGCAAACTGACATTTTTATAGTAAAACCCGTATATAAATCTAATAACTCCAAAAAAAAAACATGAATATACATTGATTGGATCGAAAAAAACAAACATACCAGAATTTTTAAACTGACTTTTTAGGTCTATAATTTGCCATCAAAATGACCATCAAAATGAAATTGAATATGGTTACCTAGGCACACATCCTCCTCCCAGATCGATTATTTGAAGCCTACGATCGATTGAGTCTCATTGATTTAATTCAATTTTTAAATCGTAGTAGATAGAAAACAATTCAAATGCAAGAAATGTTTCTTTCTTCAAAACAAACATTTGTCTGAAATATTATTTTATAATTTCAAGTCAAATAAATATATGATATTAAACTATATATTATTATAACAAATTATTACAAGTATCTGGAAGGGATATTTAAAGTTTTTTTTTTTTTTTTTTAACGGTGAAGTCATCACATCTGTCGGGCGTCCTATGTTGGATAAATTTTTTGTATATAGATATAATACATGTTTAAGAATATTCGGTTGCTTCTAAAACATTATTATTATTATTACTTTACTTTACGCAAGAAAATCGAGCATCAGCTAGTAAAAAAAAATTTTTTTAAGGACAGGAAGGTTCTTTACTAACAAAAAATTCACGTTCGTAAAAGAAGGTCTCACATATTAAATTTGTTTTCAATTCAAACCTGATCAAAGTTAGGTATATGCTAATCTTATTTTCCCTAAAATTTTTGATGAAGAATTGTCTTTAATCCTCTTTTTAAAATCGACACTGTAAACCCCTGAAATCACTACAATACGCGCATATCGGTAATACTACCAAATTACAGTTTTTCTAAAAAACATATTTTAATTTTTTTGGCGATTCCTTACAGTACCCACAATGGGACTATAGTTGTGCATTTTAAGCAAAATACACAAAAATTTTACGAATGTTTCAAATGGACGCACAAAATAATAAAATTTATTATATTAAATTATTTATTTTAAGTAATTTAACAATAAATATTTTAAAAATTATTTTAGTGAAAATATTTATATAATGTTCTCAGTTATTTCAAAGATGCTACTGCAGCGGTGGTCTTTTAGTGACGAATCTAAAGTTATTTTTGATTATTTAGCTATTTCATATGTATCTCCCTTCCCCATCTGAAAAATCTATTTTTTGTATCAGACATTTAGCTACACTTGTACAACACTAACATTCATTTTATTGAAATTTACTGAAAAAAAAAAATATTTTAATTAAATATTACAAAATTGGTAAATAATTGAAAATGGATGGTGATATCTGGAGTCAAATGGCCGTTGAGGCCTCTCAAGTGTATTTAACTGATGGTACAACAGCTCGAAGTCCTTTTGCAGGAACGGTATTATGGATTATATTAAATAGTTTTTGTGTGGAAAATTTAGAAAAGTGATTTTTAAATTGAAAAAGATAGGCATGTGCTAGAAAATGCTAAGTTAGTGCTGTAAGGTTTAGCGAAGATAAATCGTTAACATTTGTTTTTTGTACAGTCAAAAATCGGCAGTATTGGAATATACAGTGTAGTCATAATAGTGTCAAACTTTAAATAAGATTGACATCGAAGTTTGATAAGACTATATAATGTCAGTTATGAACAATACCCGAAAATTATCAAAAAATTATATCAACCCTGCAATATCTGATCAGACTACAGCGTGGTGATAAATTTACCAAATTTTTATATGATAAAATGATTTTATATGATGATAAATTTAGGAAATTTTTTAAAATTAACACAAATCTTAAATTGGTTGCATAGTAAGCAACAAAAAAATGGCGACAACTGAATCTATCATACCTACCTATTTAACTTTATAAAACACACGATGTTTAAGTTGTTTTTCACATTTAATTTTCGTTTTAGTAAAAATAATACATATACCGGATATGTGTTACGTAAAAACCAATAAATTTGAAGCTGTTTTGTTCTTGTTGAAAATTTATATTAGTGAAAAGTCTTAAAAGCATTATTTTTTAAAAATTTTCTTGAAAAATAATTATGACATTTTTCTTTTGTTAATTATAGAATATTCTGGAGTCTGATCATATATTTGTAAGTTATAGTAACGTTTTCTTCTCAATAAAAGCGTATTGAGGCGTTGGAAAATCTTTTTGGAAGGTTATCTTGTATACCCAATAGTCTGAGCAACGTTGGTTTGTGTCAATCTTACTCAGATTGACACAAACTTTCTTAACAGATTTTGACACAAACTTTTCTTTTTATAAAAAGTAACTTTTCGTTGTAAAAATTGTCCTTAGTTGTCTCCTTTTAAAAATCATCTGTCACATTTTTTATGAATATAAAATAAAAATTTAGAAGAAAATCGAATGAATTTTTTTTGGCAAATATATTTGAATAGCAAACTTTTATAGTTATATTGTTATTTTAACCAGACTGCGGGCTATTGCCTTTTATTGTTTATTATTTTGATATTTTTATTAAAATGTAGATATATAAAAGCAATAAGTATATTTGGGTAGTATACTCGGATCTAAAGATCATTTCGAAATATAAATAATAATTTGAATATTTTAGTTGTCTCAAGAACGGAAGAATAACATGATCATGTAATTATTTTATAAAAAATATATGAAATGGTCGTATGAGGTATTTTCCAAGCCATTAAAACAGGAGGTTGTACCAAGCTCTATTAGAACAGTAGTTTGACATACTTATACATCGGGATTAATTGTTATCTTGCAACGAAAATATAATTTTTTTAATGTGTAATAATTATCGGGTACTAGAAGCCAACTGATATAAGATATCGGTAAAAGTAATGCAGGTTTGAGAAGAAAACTTTTGAAGTATAAACAATCGTATTGGATCTCTTCGCTCTTATTAAATGTCTTAATGTTTACTATTAGATTTATTGAAATGTTCTGTAAAACATTAAAATACAAAGATCTTAACAGACCATAGTCAATTTTTACTAATGATTTTTAATTTATATTATCAAGATTCTATTCAACGCAAACATAACAACATTCAAAATTATTTCAATTTGAAAATTATCCATAAAATTCTCACATATTTAAATTTTATTAAGTTTTAATCCAATTAAAGGTTTGAATTTTTATTATATTTCAGACCATCGAAAAATTGCCTGACAAAGTTCTGTTAAACATATTCAGTTATTTATCACATCGGGAAATATGTCAAATGGCCAAGGTATGTCGTAAATGGCGATTAATTGCATACGATACACGTTTGTGGAAATATGTCTCATTACGTCCAGAAATATCTGGCTTACATGTTGGATCTCTGGAATCTTTGTTAGCTTTGATAAGTGTACGCTTTGGACCATCGCTACGATATATTGAACTCCCAATCGAATTAATTACACACAACGTTTTGCATGAGTTAGCAAGTAAATGTCCAAATTTAACGCATATGTTATTGGATTTTTCCACTGCTATGCAGTTACATGACTTCAGCGAGATGCAAGCTTTCCCTGCAAGACTAAAGTATTTGTGTATATGTCTGTCGGAAGTCATTTTTATGGAAGGTTTTATGCGAAAAATTTATAATTTTATTAATGGATTGGAAATTTTACATTTGATTGGAACATACGAGAAAATCGAAGAAGAGGAAGAGGAAATTTATGAAGTTATTAATGTGCATAAATTAAAATCAGCAACACCGAATTTACGTGTTATTAACTTGTATGGTATTAATTTTGTGGATGACAGCCATATTGATGCGTTCAGTTCAAATTGTATCCAGGTAAATTGAAACATTTTTATCTGGGGTGTTAATATATTTCAATTCCACTTCTATTCTACTATTTGAATTAAAATTTTTTTCCCAACGCGATTACAAAAATTAACAGGTTAGATCTAGAGTTAAATTTAGCCGGGTCAGAGGGGTCATCAAACATATTATAATTACAAAAAGGAAAAAATAGTTTCGTATGATATTTAAAAAATAATATGAAAACAAATTGAGAATATTATATAACTTAGAATAGAAAATAATAATTAATTACAAACTTTATAAATTATATTGAATGGTAAATTTTAATGTTTTGTTTTTCGTTTTTGCGAATAGTGTGATGTAATTAAAATCATTCACAATATCTCGATGGATATTTGGTAATACTAGACCAGTGTCACATCAGTAAAAAATATATTAGTGTTTTTTTCCGGGGGGGGTGCTTCCCCTACACTTGCGCTTGAAAATTAATTATATTAAAAAAATTAATAGTGTTAACATATACAGTAAAATTTATACTGATAAGTTTATAACAAAAACTTTTACGAGAATATAAAATATCGAAACATGTCAACATTTAAAAATTATTAATTTTAGCTGGAATGTTTAGCAGTAAATTACTGTGCAAAAGTTACTGGTTCTACAATGAAGACATTATTTCAAAGAAGTAGAAGATTACGATGTTTATTAATGAATGGAACAAGTAAAGACAATTAGTTTCCTTGAATTTTCTAGATTATATTAATTTGAAAAAAATATCTTCCAGATTTAAGAAGTGAATATGTAATGGAAGTTGAATGGGAAAAATCATCGGTACAAGAATTGGACATTACAGCTACGGATTTGTCTACAGAATGTTTAATTGATATGTTAACTCGAATTCCAAATTTAAGATTTTTGAGCGCTGGTCAATTAAATGGAATGAACGACTCCGTTTTGAAAGCATGGATTGAAAGTGGTACAGCTAAAAATTTAGTAAGTTAAAAGTTTTTTATTCTACAAAATTATTTCTGCATCGTCCGGGAATCGAACCCGGGCCGCCCGCGTGGCAGGCGAGCATTCTACCACTGAACCAACGATGCTTGCAGTTTAAATTTCCATTATAATTAAAATATACTACTAATAGTACTTTAATTTAACTTTAGGTCTCTTTGGATTTGGATAGTTCAGATAATTTAACAGATGAAGGATTGTACAAATTTTTATCACGATATGGACACCAATTGTGGGGTTTAAGTTTAGCTGGAATGTCACATATTACGGATCAATTGTGGCAAGGAATTTTACCAATTCTTACAAATGCTAAGTATGTATGATTTATTTTAAGTCACAGTAGACAAATTTTTTTTTTTGGCCGTTACTTTCAACATAAGTATAAATATATGCCTTATTTTCAATTTTTTTTCTCAGAATATTAATTATGGGAACACAAGAACGTTTGGGAGTAAATATTTTAGTGGATCAATTGATGGATGGAATTTCCAATAATTGTCCACAATTAGAACGTATTGAATTGCGATGGGATCCAGACAATTTACGTTTCTCTGATAAAAGTCAAAAAGCTATTGATTTTATTCGAGTCAAATGTTTGAAATTGCGATGTTTGGTTTTAAGGTAAAATTTATTGTTTTCTTATATCTTTTTTCAATGCGAGATAGTAGTGAGGTTAATTAAATAGATTATTAGTCCTTTCACAGATTTAAACGTATTATTTGAAGTTATCCAATATTATTAAGATTCAACTAACTAAAAATATTTTATTAATTTTTTAGTGATGGGCGTTATTATGAAGTAGTCAAAGCAAATTTCGAACGTGCTGATCGAATGACAGTGGTACGAACAATTACAAATTGCCGAGTATCATGTTACTATTTATTATCGAATTACAAAGAATTAATATTTAATTAAATAATTGGAATTTTGGAAAAAATAAAGAATTACAAAACCTAAAAAATTAAACTTTTATTTTGGCATAATTATTACTATTTTATACACTTCATATTACATGATTTTTCCCTAAAAGTTACCGCATTCCAATAGAACCTATTACAAAATATTATTTTGACCATTTTTTAAACAACTTATTTGGCTATAATTGCGCCTATTTTAGGCTTTTTATACACAACATCTTATACATATAATTAATATTGTAAACATTGAACAGTTTAAGTCTATGCTTTAAAATTGCAAAATATCGAGTGATTTTAAAACAGAAGACAAACTGAATTAACTTTAATTATATACCCTTTTCAGTTTTGTTTTTCTCTATATACAGTCAGAAATCAAAGCAGAATTCCATAATTTTTCTAATTACGGACTAGATAATTGTTTATTGTTGTATCAAAGGAGCAAAGACTATTTGAAAAAATGTAAGCCTCTTTTGATCAAATTGGATTTAAAATGTTTTAGAATTTTCTACATATACCCGTATTAATTTTACCATTTTCCAAAAACTGCTCCCTCGTAGCTAAAAAATGTTTATAAATTTTAAAATAAAATAGTAAAATTTTAAATAAACATTCCTAAAAAATTGATTAGACTCTGAAAAAAATCAATAAAAAATAAAAATTATTCAATAAATAGTTACTTTATCACATAAGAGATGTCAATGTACCAATAGAACTTTTTTTATAAGATATAAGCGATCTTTACGAGTTTCTCACTAGAGTTAGTCGAAAGTGGTATGAAATAAAAAGTATGACTTTTCGAATATCTTCAGTTTAGCGAAATAAATTATCATAAAAACCCTAGAAAAGAAAATTTAAAGAAATTTCGTTAAAACCGCAAAAATCTTAGTAAATAAAAAACATATCATTTTTTTTTGAGACAAATTAAAATCTAATTATTATATTATATACACACTAATTAATTAATATTACTACTCAACACCAATTTTGTGTTCTTGACGACAGAGGTGGATTCAAATGTTATTGAATGTCCTAAAAGGATATTCAAGATATTCAAATATTTATGTTTTATGACCCATAATACATCTCTACCGATGTATGTACTCTGTTTTATACATTCATTTTCTAAAATATGGACTCAAATCAAGATTTCGCTCCCTCATGATTAATAATTTTGTCAATTTTCTAGAATTGTGTAAACTTGTATGAAGTGGATATAATTTTTCAAGGTTCGAAGCTATATTGCATGTAAAATTTCAAGAGAACTAGGGCGTAGCAATCGAGTTTATGTCATGATACCACTTTTTCCCGAGTATTTTATTATTATAAAATAAATTTTCTCTCACTTTTGAATGTTCCATAAATACGTAAAAATTTAAAATAACTCCTTGCTTAACAAATTTTTGTCAAAAAAAAAAAACATGATTTTTAACTTAAGCTCCCCAAGCTATTCCTATAATTCCAAAACCACAAAATTGCCCGACCTCTTGATTTGTATAAATCTTCCAACACCCGGGTGGACATCTTTTAAATAGAATTTCTTTCTTCTAATTTTCAATTTGAAAATTTTTTTTTCCATCACAATTTTGTTTTTTAAAAACGTCATAATTACACAAAAAAGGATTTTTTGAGTAGGAAATTATCGCATATATACAAACTAATCACTTAATTTAGGATAATCATCTTGTATCAATTACAGGAGTATTTTCATCATTATAATCGATAACAAATTCATTTAAAGAATTATCGTCATCTCTATTTGGAACTATTTCTTCTTCTTGCAAATTGTCTCCCTGATCCCCGGCATTTAATCTTTCATCCCCGTCACCTTCTTCATCAGGCTGTTGCTGTTGATCTTCTTTATTCAGTTCATTATTATCGACTTTATACAAAATTTCATGACATAAAGGACATCGATCCTGCACATACAACCATTTACGCAAACATACGCCGTGAAAATAATGCTTACAGTTCGTAACTTTTGCATTTTTCATTTCTTGATAACATATCGCACAAACATCATTCAATTTAACCAATTGTTCCAAATTAGCTTCAGGTAAACTATTAATTTTATTTACCGCTGTACGCCGTTTCATAAAAACAGACCATCCAGCTTTTGCTTCACACCAAATATTAAAGTATGCATGAATACACATCATAATTGCACGAATCGCTCCACCCGATTCAAACGTAATAATCCATGCTCCATTAAAGAGTAAAAATATTCCAAACATAAATTGTACTGTATTGCCAAAAGCTCGTATATAATATACGTAATCATCGAGCTTTTCCCAAAACGTCACACGATAAGCATCGATTAAAAATAGGGAGTAAATCATTAGTGAAACGCACACTTTCACGATAACTTCGATACTAAATGCAGTTACAGAAAATAACCATGTAGACATTTTTAAATGCCCCCATAAATAAAATAATAAAATTACTGGATAAACTATCAAAAATACACAAACCCCCAATGCTCGAAGGTGTTTATGTAACGCTGGATTATGTGATGCACTTAGACTCATTAATAAAGGATTTACTAAATTATGGATAAAATGTAATAGTGCCGTAAACATTAAACAACAATTACGGCATAAGCGTATAAATCGTTTCTCTGGATCTAAACTAGTTAACCCCGTTTGTAATGCAAGGATATAAAATAAAATAGCGGCGACAGTTCCAACACTTTTGTCATCTTCGTCTTCAGTAAGTAAAATCCATTGAAAGAAACATCCAAAATAATGACAAATAAATGATACAACACTTGCCATACCGAGCACAGCTGTTAGCGTCTCACATCCAGAAACCATAACATTTTTTAATAACTCCAAAATTGCTTGCATATCCATTAATTTATACGTTGAATCCGCAGCAAATTTATACATTGCAAATGAAAAACAATTTTCCAAAGCTCGTAAAAACCAGAAAGTTCTCAAAACGCACGGTACATTTAAACGCAGCCATTCGGTTTCAACTAATGCTGAAAGTCCATAATTTGTGATAAATGTCCGGGCGTGTTGATATCCGCCATATAACGTTTGAAAGATACTAAACACTGAATACCATATTATAAATTTTACAATTGCCAAAGGTAATAGGGCTGCGAAAACAGGAGTGTGGTATAAAACCATATCGGGTAAGGGTAATACACTTAATAAGGATGGTGCCATAAATGATATGGGTAATAGTTTTTGGATGATATAATATCTAGGACCAATGTAGATATAAGAGAAGAATGTTCCTAATAAATATTGGATAATACAATTCTGAATAATCGTCGAAGCATATCCAGCTGGTTCCATTAATTGTTCAAAATTTAAGGATAGCAAATCTTCAAGTAAACTTGTTTTAGATACGTCCATTGTTTCTAATATACTAATTACTATTTTTACGGTGCTAACATTCGCCCAATATGATATAAATATTAGGCCCACAGAGGCTAAATACATGTAAACAATCATTAGGTGTTTTGTTGTTAACGTGAAAACGCATAATGCCGCCATACACGCTGAAAAAAATGTATGTATTTATTATGTTTTTTAATCAATTACAATTATATCCATTTTTTTAAAAAACATCATATAAAACCTACTGATAGAACAGAAATAGTGCAATACCGCAAAAGCTTAGAATTTTGTATAGAGGTGAGATAGTTAACAATGGTTTTTATTGAATCGGAAGTAATGGTCAACATGAAAATTAGAGTATAAGAATTTCGCCTATTATTAAACATATGGAAATATTTTGGCAACCTTTTCATCTCCAAGTTTTACGTGTTATTGAAAAACGAAATCATTTATTACAAAAATACTAAATGGCCTTAATAAGATTAGATCTTGTATCAATTGTCAAAAATGATTACATCTACATAGGTCATGATAGGTTTTGTTTAGAATAATAAATATTACATAAACTTAACCACCCTAAATTTGTCGAGCAAAATTATTTATTAATTATTAAGAAAATCGAATTTTTGAATTAGTGTCTTTAAGCTCATTCCTGATTAAAATTAGCAATAACATATTTTTGTAGGTATCCTAGAGTTATCTCTTAAAATGTTCAGTTTGGATTAAAGACGTTTAAAATTAGATGTACTGCATAGTATGCTCTATTTCCGTAAGTAGGATTTTATATTAATTAGTAATAATTTTTTGATGAGTCATATTTATATGATACCTACCTAAACAACAAAATCCAAATCGCAACAACGTAAGAATTATCACACTATAAAAAGTTGCCTCATTCGCGTTGATATGAAAATGATCATTGAATTTCGTTGTAACATTTTCGTATGGTTCCACAATGGTATCACTAACATCAATTTCATTTTCAGCAATATACGGTAAACCTAACCCAATTTTTAATAGTTCATCAATTACAAATAATGGTGGTACTCGTAAAATAGTATCCACAACGCTTAATATTTTAGTCCGAATCGACATGACATCACTTATTTTTGTAAATAATATACTAATTCACTAGTAAATTTTTCTATAAATAAATATTTTAAAATACTTCGTAAATTTTTTTACTGTCAATGAACAGGAAATTATATACGACTTGACACTAAATAAATATATAAATTATATCATAGATGTCATACAGACTTAGATTCGAATTTCAAATGAACGTCAAGGCCTTATGATTCTGATATTTTTCTTTGTTATTTATCATATCTTTGTTATTAAAGCTGATTCAATTTAATTCAGATTATTCAATAGGTAAATGATTAATACTCATTACCAATTGAATTTTGTAAATATTTGTTTTATTTGTAAATATTCCAGGCATTAGATTTGCATTGTATTCAATAGGTTGTATTACTGTAGCTGTCAAATGATTAGTACTCTTTTTCGACTCCGCTCTCTTAGCAACCCTTTATCAGATTTTCTTGATAGAAATCTTTTGGTCCGTAGAACGAATCACACTGAACAAATGAACTTTCAAATATTTTAAATTTATTAATTACTTTTTTAAGTAACAGATAGCTTACTTTAGATAACATCGTAAGATATTCTTATAAGAAATTTTGATGCTACGCGCACATGACAAGATTTTCTTATCAAAAAATCTGATTTCTTATGTAGAATTCTTACCACGTATGGGGTCTAATATAAAATACATGTTAAGAGTTATATCAGATTTTCTGAACAGAAAATCTGATGTTGTGCGTGGGCCTTATCCTAAGTTCAAAAGTGGGATCCATTTGTTGTGACTGACAGTGCCTCTCACAGCGTTAGGAAGTACTAAACATACCACAAATGTTAATAAATTATATTAAATAATTTATTTTTATATCAAAATTGCATAATAACGATAAGTAAACAAGAAATATTACTAGCTAAAAAATAGTGTCTTATTAAATAAATTAAAATTATTTAAAAAATGCCACATTTTATATTCATATTAAGTTTTCCAAAATATGATTATCAAAATTAATTAGTATCACAAATATAATTAAAAATAAAATAATTGTTTTTTATATAATGGAGTATGGATAATGTGAAATTAAAATTGTGAATTTTCATGGAATATATTATTTACTATACAACAGACTTGAAAATAATTACTTTTGAAGTACTCATGTAAAATTTTAGACCCAAATCCAAATCAGGTCTTTTCAAATACGGCAAAGCATTCAAAAATTATTTAAAACATTAAGTTATCCAAAGAAAAATAATGATTTAAGTGTCATAAAATAGATAGTTTTAATTATTATTACTAATAAATAGTATAAAAAAATTAAGGTGATAAGAAAATAACTTTATAATATTTTAAAATAATAGTCTTTATTAATATAAAAAAACAATAAACAGTGGCTACTATGGGCACTTCTCTTTGTGTCAGCCTGGATGGGAATCATTGTGTTAGTACTTTGAACATACTTGTGGCAGCGGCATGCATTCCATGATTAGAGTACCTTACTATATAATATCTTAGAAAGTAGTAAATAACAGTTGAAAAATTCGCCGTAAGTGGAGCTACAGCTTAAGCAAAGGGTATGGTATGAGAAGCTCAGTTGTTAAATTGAAGTCTGCCGAGTTTGTAAATTTGTTATTTTTAGTTACTAGAGTAGTTTGTATGCATACAATATAATTTGAAATAACTGCTGTCTTAAAACGTGGACGTTTGTAAATATAGTGAATGTTGGCTAGTTAAATACTTTTTAAACAAACATAGGCGAAATTGGTTTCATAAAAGGTTGTAAAACTGTACGTAAAGAGATGATTGTTTATTACTCTGTTTTTTATGATCTTATATGTGCTATTTTTGAAATTACCTTGTCACTACTGTAGCGACATCTCAATTTATCGCATTTTAATTGATAATTTTTCATACAATGATATAAAGTTCTTCGATTCTCTTCCTGCCATAATACACATATGCACAAACACACGAAAGTGATATGTTCCGCCATGTTGCTTACAAAAACCAAAATTTGGAAATATATATACTAAAAAAATAATCATCCAAATTTTATGAAATTTAGTATGCACAATATTGATATGGAAACGGAGAGATTGTCGAAGAGCTATTTTTTCGAAAAAAATATTTCCAAAATAAAAATCAAAATTTGATTTTATATTTAGAAATATTTTATGTGTATATATTATTATAAAATTTTAAAAAGAATAAAGTTTTCTTTGTAATATTGGATAGCTATCTGTAGTATTCGGAACTCGTTTATATCAAATGAAATTTTAACTATACAAAGGACAATTTATCACTTGTGAAAAATCTAGCAAACTATAAATAAACAAACGATGAAATATAGTTATTACTCGCGACCAAACGATTTCCAATATGTAAATTTGAAAAGTCCATCAAAGAGAAAATTTTATTCGGCAATAGCTCGAAAACTTAAAATGAACCAACGATGAAATCTTGTAACCAATTAAGAAAATTCGACAAAGGGCTGCTAAGAAGGTGGAGCGGATTGTAGTGGAAGAACATAATATTGATTATTATTAAAACACTTACAGATGGCGTTAGTATTATCATTACTTGCTTTAAATAAATAAAATAAATAATATGAATATGATCAAAGATAAATAACTCTAGGATTTTTCGAATAAAATTCAATTTGTTGCCCCAATTTCTTGATAAAAATTTTTGAATTTTATAAATACGTATTTTAAAAGTTTAAATGTGGCTACTTAGAAAATGTCACCATTATAAAATTCAACTCGAGACATTCGGTTTATTCCATTATGGTGAGAAATCGATTAGAAAAAAAGTCTACGTATTGTGATCCATTGATTTAATGAATTTGAATTTATAATCGTTAAAATACATGCAAAAATTGTATTATTTTTCTAAAAAGCCTAAAAATGAATAAAAATTTATGAAATTCAGTATATTAGAATTAGAAGGAGTAGCTGATGAAGATAAAAATGTTTATAATAGATCCAAAAATTACTTAAGATTAATTTATTATGAATTTAAATATAAAATGCTTATAAAAAGGGCTCAATCTCTAAAAATGAAAAAAAGTTAATGAAAACCAGTATATAGGTGTTTTTTAGGTCGCTGATTACGATAAAAATGTTGATTAGACCAAAAACTACTGTACCTGTATTTATTACGCATTTAAATATACAATTTTTGAAAAAATTCGTATATAAAAAAGCACTTTTGTATAGTAAAGATTTATTTTTTAAATCGTCAAAAATGGTTGAAAGTTAACAATTAATAGTTTTTATAATCTTGTTTACAAAAAGTATAATTTTTGATAATTTTAAATTTTATGCACTTGTGTATACTCGAATTAAATAATGTACTTTTGTATGCAATTTCGATAATATTTTAATATTCACTAAAATGAATGAAAGTAAATGCAGATATATAAGTTAATGAACATGAGTTAATTTTCTAAGCCTTGCTTATTCTCTTCTTCACTATCATTACTGTTGGTAATTTCTGGATTTAAACAATCGATCTCTAGACAATTTCTAATATCACCAGCATTAACAAATACGTCTAGATCTATGTAAATAAAATAAATTTTTATTTATTTAAAAAAAACTATGTAATTTTTTAAAATTTTATCGTCATATACCGACCTCGAAAACTCTTTATACAGCGTTTCATAAATTTTTATTCATTTTTAGATATTTTTAGAAAATGCATATTTAAATGCAGAAAAAAAAACACTCGACATGTATACGAGTAAATTAATTCAGACTGTTCGACAAACATTCACCAAAAACCCAAATTCTAAGAGAAAGAAAGTACTTTGCAAAAAAAAAAACGACTTACATTGCATAAAAATATAACAATAAATACTTCTATTTTGTTTCTATTTTAAATCGATTATGG
This sequence comes from Chrysopa pallens, assembly GCA_020423425.1. NCBI lineage: Eukaryota > Metazoa > Arthropoda > Insecta > Neuroptera > Chrysopidae > Chrysopa > Chrysopa pallens. Next base: position 36,657,566 of record CM035591.1, on the reverse strand, counting down.
CTCGAAAAACATTGTAAAAATCTCTGTTGTAAAAAGTCATAGGATCTTTTTATTCATTTTTCACCAAAGAATATAATAAAAAATTTCCTCTTTGAAAATAATAATGCCTTGCAATTATTTAAACAATTTCTGTTTAAACAATATAGGCCCAAGTTGTTCCCTAGCAACATGCATTTATATCATCAGTAGGACAATTTGAAGAGAATCGCGCAAGGAAATTGAGATGGAATAGATTATGATACACATGTGCTGATTCCTACTAATCTATGAGAAAGTATAAAGTGAAAATTGATTGTCAAAATATTAAGTAAATATGTAAATGTATGTTATGTCATAAAAACAAGTAATAATGTTGTGGCGTGAAGAAGCAAATAACACATAAATCATTGTGTAATGGGCTGAACACAGAAACAAAATTAAATTATTTTAAATTGCATCTCTTACTCATATTCATATAGCATAATATAACAGATATAACCTTACTTAACCTAAACCTAAACATTATAATATAATTTTGTCTTATTACTCGCATGTTATTTTAAATTCTGATTAAGCAATGTTTTATGGCCTTATTGAAAATAATGTTACCTTTTATTATATGAATAAGATTTTTATAACATGAATGAAATGGACTGTTTTAAACCCTAACTTTATGAATATTTTGAGGATATATAATATTGTTGCTATTTTGGGAAAAAACTCCCATTTATATAATATCTATAATCGAATAGGAAATTTATTATAACTACAGAAAAAGCAAATTTTCTGAAATGAAGAAAAAGTAAACCAACTTGTCTTATATCTGGTTTTACTCATAGAAAAATAAATGTTTTTTCTCGATGGTATAAACGTTTCAAAATTTCAGAAAAACGGATATAAAGTTAGTCAAGTGATTTGCCGCAACTTGATTTTTTGATTAGGATATTTTTTCTAATAGGCTTGCCAACGATAACTTTTAGGGTAATTTCCGAAGATCTAGAGACTAGCTATAAAAAATAGACAGTAAGCACATGACAAGTAGATCTTTTTTAAGCTTGTTTATATTACCCCTATAAAAGTTACAGCTTTTTCAAAAAAAATTGGAAGGTATTTAGTCAAATATTTATGGTTTTAGGTCATCCATCAGTCCAATAATATAAGGACTGTTAGTTCATAAAATTTTTTTGTAACCAAAAGCAACCACCTCTGTATGTAAAAGTTTAAAGAATTAGTCGGTAAAAAGAGATAATACTAAAGATATATTACTGGTCAGATGTTACGACCTGGATGGGCATTTTTGGAAAGTGAATTGGTTAGTTGTTTATAGTTTGATTAAAGCCTTGCATAAAAATTATTTAAATTAGCCAATAATATTACAAAATTTAACTTATTGGTATTTTTAAGAAGCAACCAAATTCTTGCTATTTAATAAAAAACCAAAGATTGTGAGTTTTAAATAAATTACGTATATCAAATTCACTATTTTATAGTATTTCGAAGTTGATCGTATTATGTATATTTTCTCTATGATAATCATACATAGATAACATAAATTGATCGTAATTTATATTTAATTAAAATGAAAATATTTAATTTGAAAATAAATATTTAAACAAGTGAAGATAAGAGCTAAATGTTTAGATACCCGGCATAATATTGCATTTCATTTTTTTGAAAATTTTTAATCAGTATTCATAAAATACTATAAATATCAAGTCTATACAGTTATATATCTATACATTTATCATAATAATATGTATTGTTATTACCTATAAGGTTTATTAGCCAAATTTGAGTTGAAATTATGGAGAACTCAAACATTTAACGAAAAAATGTTTCAATCAAAAGTTGTTTGTTAAAATAAAAAACATTTCTTTTATTTAAACTTTTCTTGCATCATTTTTAGTTTAAAAGTAGGATCAAGAATTCATTGGACCCAATGGACCGATTTAGTTCATTCACGAACTTAAACTCACTTTTTATGTTTAAAATACGTCACCAAAATTTCAGCTCGCTATCTCATTTTGCTTTTTAGTTATCGTTATGACGGACGGATGGACGAACTGACTTTTCGATAGTCGAAAATGGACTAATTAGGTATTTCTATGAACACCTATGCACAAAATTTTGTTTGTGCGATTAATATTAGGCAGCGGCACAAACTTTAGACTAAAATTAATAAACTCTGACATTATATTAATGTAAGTGTAGCATCATAAAAAGGCAAATAAGAATTGTAGCATTTTCGCAATGGTTTTTCTTTAAAACATTTTGATAATATTGTATAAATCAAACAGTAAATAAGTATATTACCTATTACTATATAATGAAGCTCCGATTCTTTGACATGTGAAATAAATTTTTTTAATAATTTGAATAATATTAGCAAATTTATTATTTTATATTTATTTAAATAATAATTATTTAAAATATTTGTACATAGAGATAGGTAGGTAATACACATTTTATTCAAATGTTATATTATTAGCGGTATTTATTCACGTAACTTACCCACTTATCAATTCACTTTTCAAAAGTTATTAGTTTCAATATAATCTTACTACAGATGTTTTGATATTTGAGATGAAACTTCTAAAAAATTCTTAACTAATTTTGTACAAGAGAATGAAGTCATTAAAATCGAACTAAAACTATGATTATAATTTGTGATTTACTGTAACTAAATGACATGATTTGCTGTTAGTAAATAAAAATGATTATTGATTGAAAAGGTCACGTGTACGACGTTTTCATGATCTTGATAAATAATATAGAATAGTCAATAATACTGAATAAGAGATGAAGGAGAATTTTTTTTTAAATGTTTAGCTCATAAACACTTTAACTTTACGATTATGTCTTCTTCGTAATCATCAGGAGCATACCATTTTAATATAATTTTAAAATACTCATTCAGTGATTCTTCAACTGTTTCACGCAGAACATTAATACTGAGTTTACGTTAACACGTATTTCTAAATTACGTTACAGTCTTTGAGGGAAGAAAGCGGTTATAGAAAATGTATTTTTTTCATGTTATATTCCGTTGAGTTATATTTTTAGCTATATGATCAAATTTTATGAACGGTTAGGTATGGAAAGAAGTCTGTGAAAATATAATATTTTTAAAATTTATCACTTTTTATTACAATAGTTTTGTTTTATTTGTTCTATTTTCCGATGTTTGATTGTGCATATACAAAAAAGCACCGAGAATTGTTCTAGAAAAAACAAAATATGTATTAATTGTAGAATCAAATATCTTGCATTACCAAAGAGCATACGCATTTTTTAAACACATTTTTGAAATTAATTTCAGTACTCATAGCGAATTCTCATTTATGTAATATATAGACTGAAAATGGGTATCTTAGCTTTAGCCATAGCAGTGGACCGTATTCCGAGCTGTAATGATAATAACGATAGATACAGATAGAAAATATACTCTATTATTTATGCTACTATAAGTAAAATTATATTAAGTCTATTTTTTATATACATACAATATAACAGACATATTGTTACAATATTATTTGTAGCAAAAATAAACCAGTGATACCTACAAAGCTTCTGAAAAACGCCGCCACGCTACCGAAATTACATAAACTGAATAAATTTTCTATAAGACACAATTTTTAAGTAGGACTTTCAGCAATCGGCTGAAACTTTTAAGAATAGTCTCACTCCAACGCTCCAAACCCGATCGGTCTAGCCGTTCAGAAGTTATGTGGGGTTTACACGCTTGTTAGAAATGGGTTCTAGTACCTTAAAACGTTGATATCCGATGACAACGCCTTTAACCCAAATTGGATGGAAGTCAATAAATTGTAATTTCAATTTTCATAACGGGAAATTAAAAATTATGAATTGAAATAAGTCTTAAATAACCATTTATCACTGAAACTTTTTCTCAATTTTGTTGATGAAACTGCAAAATTTTTAATTTTGACCATACTCTTGATAAGGAAAAGAAATTTTATCTATTATAATTTGAAGATGTTTTCAAGACGATGATACTTTTCAAACCATTTTCTATAACGCAGAGAAAATTTCTTTTCTCATTCTATGCATTTTAGCCCCAACTGCCCCAATTATAAATCCAGGGTTGGTTACCTATGGATTATTTTTAGGATATCAAATCACTGGAATATATGTTTAAAATATATTAGTCATTAGTTACAAATAAAAAAAATAAGTTAAAATAATTAAAACCCTCTTACGGTAATGTGTCCTTAAAAGTACGAAACAAGAAGGGATTCTTTTCGGAAATGAGTCATGTTCAGAGGGTAACCGTGGTTTTATGCTACCTCTCACCTCTAATATGTACTTTTAAGTATAATCAACTATTTCGGCAAGCGGCCTCGGCTATCCTCTGAGCATCACTTTATCTAATTTTGGAAAATAATCTTTTCTTGTTTCGTACTTTTAAGAGCGAGCATTTTCGTAAGAGGCTTGTATTTTTTTTATTTGTATGGCTAATATATTTTTGACATTCCAGTGATTTGATTGATATACTCAAAGAATCTCATAAGTATCACTGGTTTATTTTTGCAACAAATAATATTGTATATGGTATTGTATATGTATAAAAAAGAGATAGACTTATTATTATAATTATACTTATCATTGTATAACTTAAATATAGAATATTTTCTATCTTTATCTATGCTTGTTATTATTAAATAGGTACAAAAATAAGGTATGTAATATAACCTATTAAAAGGTTATGTTATAATAATGATATGATAACTCGAATCGTCGTTGTCTAATAGTAAGTAGATACGTTTATGTAAAATAATAATATACTTTAATATTATTAGAATATTGCAAAGAATAGCATATAAATGACTATAAAATCGAATGAAAACTATTACAGTGCAACCTCGATTTAACAAATTCTTCGTAATCCCCTTGAATTGTCCATAAGATTCAATGGAAAATATACTTTTACATTGTCAAGATTGCCAATGCAAAACGTTCCAACCAATATGCACCTTAATCACATAGTAGACCATTCAGTTTTGACATGTTTCGATACTTTTTATTAGTAAAACAATCAGTTTAATTCATGAGTTTTTTGTGCGAATATTTGTGATTAACATTGAATTACCTACTTAATGTATGAACCCACCTTGATACCTACTTTTAAAGACTTAACTACATTTAATTTTGATTTTTAATCTAAGATTAAGAAAAGTGTTGCCTATCTAATTGTTTTTAAATAGAAAATACATACAGTAAGTTGATAAAAATGTGTTATCATTTATTAGTAGAAGAAGAATATAACTATTTTTTTGACCTCGTTATAACTAATGGTAGACCAATCTAACCTTAATGTAACTGTACTTCTGTTTACCGAATTACTTGATATAACAAATATAGTAGAACGCCGATTATCCGAATTAATTGGGACCGGGGTCGTTTCGGATAATCGAAATTCGGAAAAGCGGACATAGAGTGGTAATAAAGAAAAATGAACTGTCATCCATAGTAAACTTTATTAAGTTTAACAAACACTTTGGTCTTGTGCTTCCTTCCCTTTCGGCATCATTGTTGGCATCGTCATTATTCTGTTCGTTCATGTCACTCGCTGCGATTTCATCGTCTGTTTGTATCTGGATCCCTTAATTGTTCTTATCACAATGCAACCACTCTTCCATATCAGCGACATCACACTCCGAACATCCCACGATTTCATTAGCCATGTTTACAAACTCTTATGGTAATTCCTGTTCGACATTGTTAACTTCAGCGGTTGATTCTCGTTCCTTCGCTTGCTTTTCTAACTCTGTTGCTCTTTTGTTGATGTGCTATTTATTTTATTCCAATCTCGTTTCGGAGGAAAACTTTTAACGATGTTCCAGGAATCTACAATCATGCAGCAACAGTCTTTCAAGATGATTTTTTGTACGAATCCAAAACCCATTCTTCGTCGTTATCTTCAGTTAGAAACAATTTACGAAGCAACTGTTACCTGAAAAGTCGTTTCGTGCACTCTATAAAAACCTGTTCCATGGGCTGCAGCAGACTTGTGACGTTAGGTTGTAAAAAGAGACACTTAAATTTCTCTTTTTCTGGCGCAAGAAGCTCAAGTGATGGATGCGTTAGTGCATTGCCAATAATTAGCAAAACTTTTCCCTTTTTTCCTATTTCCTTTTTAAACTATTTTTAGGAATCAGGAATAATGGTTTTATCATAACACTCCAAAAAAATACTACTGTCCATTCATACACTCTTCTGATTAGTGTAGGACACTGTTAATTTGGCTGCGTTCTTAAAGGCTCTCGACTACTTTGCTTTGCCAATCAATAATAGAGGAACACCATGGGTACCTGTTGAGTTATCGCAAACGAAAGCTTTCCAATTAAAACTAGTCTCATCAGCATTGTAAGCAAGATCAGGTTCGTAGTTTTCAGTTTCTTTTTTATAGGTGTCAACAAATTTATTGGCAGTTCACTATCAGCTTCACAAGTTTTTTACCAGCAATATTCAGTTCCCGAATGCCGTGCATATCCATTCAGTGGAAACGCAAGATAATATGATAAAAATGAAAGGAAAAATAAATTACGAGCGATCTGAATTCGGGAAGTAGGGGTGGGTGAGTGTTTAAGGGTAAAATTCAGTTTATCTGAATTCTCGGCAAAACTACAACTCCTATGGAAAAAAGTTATAGTTTTGCCGGAAATCGAAATAAACTGTGTTTTAACCTTAATAACTCACTCCCTCCTACTTCCCGAACTCAGATCGTCCGTAATTTATTTTTCCTTTCATTTTTATCATATTATCTTGCGTTTCCAATTGATTTCATCCTATTACAATTTTCTTCCACTTTTTATCATTTTTAAGACGTGGCTTTTAATTACTTCTATGCTTCAAACAAAATGGTATAGATATTTAAGTGATTATGAAAACTGACAAATACTAGAATTGGTAAAAGTTCAAAGTTATTAAGCAGTTTAACTATATTATAATATAATATTACATGTCTTATATAAAATCTGTTACATGTACTTGTATTTATATACATGTACATTTATAAAAGACTTCGCACAACATACAAGTCAATTATATACCATTTATATCAAAATAGTTAATAATTAATAATTAAATGTCTAGTTTTATTACATTATATATATTGTTGTATATGAAAATATATTTATAATTTTATGTATTTAATTATTATAAAATTAATGACTCTTTATGATTTATTGTCATAGATATTTCACATATTATAATATTTGATGGTGTCTTATGAATAGTTTTTTGAAGTTATACTTCTTTAGGCGCGTTATGAAAAAATGATGAGAGTGTAATTATAAGATGCGCGCACATCACCGTCACACAAAATTCACAGGTTCAATGTTCAAAGTGAATATTAAATTTAAAAAATAATAAATATTTAAAAGATTAATAATGTAAGAAAATATATATTTATTTATTTAATTTTTCAAATTGAACTTGAACTTTATGGACTGTGTTCATTATCCTTCTCCAGTCTTTTTATTATTTTATTGTAATTAATTATTTGCATTCAATTAAAAATTGTTTTTTAATGATGCCAAAGAAGTTTAAGTACACGCACCCATTTCTTTAATTTGAATGTACCTGATTCTAAATAAAAAATGTTAAAAACTGCACTTCGTCTGTGGTAACACTCAATGTCAAGGAACATGCAAAATAGGCATTACCTCTAGACTATGTCATTAACGACTGTATTTATAAATCAGTACTTAATTAAGCCTGCACCATGTTTTTGCATAAATATGGCTAAATATGGGGTAAGTACAAACAAATATTTTTTAGCAATAATATAAATTCAATCAATATCACATTACAATTTCATAATTCAGTCAGTTAATGTATAATATCCTATCGATTTTACTAACTGCATAATGCTACTTGAGTTTAATAGGAAGTTTGACTCTTCTGATTTGTCTGATAGCTTTCAAAAAGTTTTGAAATAAAAACATAAACAAAATAATGTTTGAAAAAAACTTCAAGGATATATATTTAGCATTATTCCACTATTTATTATTTATTAAAAATTAATAATTACGTCGTGACATGTTTCGGTTTGTACAACCATTTTCAAACTGTGAAATAAATAATAAAATAAATAGTGGAATAATGCTAAATATATATCCTTGAAGTTTTCTTCAAACATTATCATGGATTTCCACAAAATAAAGCTCTCTTCAATAAATTATAAACAAAATGTTTAAAAATTAGACTTGAGACTGAGACATAGTTTACCACTTATTGAATGGTTTGGCGGGAATTGCAGCTCATGGAATGCTTCTGACATAGTTAATATTTTGTAAAACTTATTTAACACTAGTTTTGCTATTTTAACTAGCTTTTCTTTTACTTGCATTATTTGCTATATGTATAAGTTTCCCATTTTCAAGTTTGAAAATTCCCCTTTTTAAAGCAGCTTTCACACTGATGCAACTCCACTAACACGACCGACTAAAGTAAGTAGTTGCATGAGATTAATGTTTTCATATACGAAATCTATGGGTCAGACTGATGCAACTAGTTGCTAGCGCCGGTCGTGTCAATTGCATCAGTGTATGAGCTGCCTAACTATATCTTAACATTCCAGTTTTACGAAAATAACGTAGGTCTGAAGGTTTTGATATCGTAACTTATATTGCTATGGTTATGAAATGCTATTTTATCAATAAAATAATATTTTGGTCTGCTGCTATGATTTAACAGAGGGAATTTATTATCAAGTTTAAGTGAATAATTATTTATATTTACAATTTAAAAAATAGTTACTAATGCTATTTTTTGACCATTCTTACAATTTTTAATACAATATAATTCAACAACTATTTATTAGTTTTTTGTAATAATTTTTTTTTTTGACATTAGCTATATAAATAATATGCAAGCAATTGAACAAATAATTATAGTTTCTAGAATGCGCATGTTTTATTACAAACATTAGCTACATCTGGCGCATAAATCGTTTAAGAAGATCTTTCTACGTACTATTTTCCACAATATAAATGATCATAAAGTGAGCGTACTATGTTCCGTATTATAATATAAATAGATGGATTTACATAAAAACATACACACAAATGCTAAACATTGATCTATAATATTGTGATCTTAAATGATTGTTAGCTATAAATTAGTTAAATAGTAAATCAGTTACGTTAGATAGATGTCACTAATGTCACATATGTTATATCTGTCTCAATATGTATAATATGTTGGTATGTATGTTGTTTGGTTTCGTTAATGACTAATTAATGGAGGAAAATAACGTGCGTTGTAAATTCAATAACTGACAGACTTAAACAGATCAATAGCTCTTACTTATTTAAAGTTAGTGTTTTTTAAGTGATATAACTGTTTAACTATACAAATTGATCACTGAATCACTTTCCATGGGACAAAAAGGAGAAAACTAACATTAAATACACCTGGATAAACTATAAAAACTAATGTATACTTTATTAGAGAATCAATACAATTATTTTTTGTCAATAACAAGTATAAAATCCCCACCGCCAATATTGAATATTTTAAAAATAATCATAATGTAGTATGTATGGGGATGTGTAGATTCTATAATAAAGTATACGTAAGTGTGTATAGCTTATGTAGGTGTATTTTAATATTAATTTCCCCATTTTTTTAATAGAAAGTGATTAAGAAAACCTACTGTATAGAATATACAATATTTAACCGAAAGTTTTGAAAAAATTGAAATAAGAATTGTCACATTTGTCAATAATACACCTATCAAAAAAGAGATTTTGAATTATTTTTAGAAACATATTTTTAAAATTTAAAATTTGAAATGTGGCGTTAGGATGTACCTTAAGAATGGTATCCTTACTTTAATAACAAATCTGTATTTTCTGCTCATTTTAACATAAAAATATCAATTCAATGTCTAGTAAAATATCCAGAAATATACTATTTTGAAACAAAATTTCATTCCAAATTATGGATAAAGAACTTTTATGACATATAGGTATGCAAATGTTAATTAATCGTATTTGTTGAAATTTGGATACTAGGTTAAAAAATGTTAAATACATTTTCTACACATAATTAAATTGAATTTTCTTAAACTATAACCAAAATTTAGTTTTTCAAATTCTGTTCCACATTTATTAGAAGAGGAACTTATTTTATAACATGATTATAATAAACACAATGTGATAAGAAGAGCGCAATATATCATTATTTAAAATACTACAAACATTTAAATTATATCACTACATTACGATGGTGACTGGATTTTTAAAATTTAAATTCAGTTTAAACAAATCGAATAGACTTTTCTGTTACAGTATAATTCAAAATATACGCTGAATCAAAAGCTTTTTTAAATACAATTTTAAATTTTAATCATTTTATTGAAAAACTCATTGGAAACAAAAAAAAAGTAATTATAATTAAATATTTTTAAAGCTTAAGATTTTACAAAATTCGATCTAAACAATTTTTCTTATGTTTATATAGTAATAATTGCATATTATATATAGTCAAATTTTATAAACTTGTTTAGAAATACCATACATTTTTACCTCATATTGTATCTCTCATTTATCCTTAAACAAACAGGAAGATATGTATGACGTTGCTTATAGCTCTATAAAAATTTCATGTATAGCTTTGTTTTCCAATAAAGAGATGGAAAATAATCTTTGATAGATTATAGCTTCTTTGTTATATCAATCAAATTAGTCAAAGAAGCAAGCGTCTTGGGATTTTAGAGCTTTATGTTATTAGTTGTAGATGATTTTCCTAATACATATTCAGAAAAATTAGTACATATTTTTGTGTTTTTATGAATATTAACAATATAATTCATATATACAGTGTACAAGTGAGTAAATCTTCTCGATAATAAATCTTTTAATAAAACTTTTTTGAAAAATTTTTACATTGAAATATAATTTTCTTTCTTCAATTGTTTAGAAATTCTTTGTATATTCAATATGTCATTCAATAAATTTCTTTATATTTAATGGTGCGTTATCGTCTAGTGTTTTGTCATAAGATAACTTACTTTCTGCGTGTATTTGCGTATTCGTTTCGTTGTTCATGTGTACATAATATCTTTGTTTAACTTCGAATATATATAGAAGCTTAACTATTAGGCTAGGCAAAACTAAGTCATTCTGTAATATATGAAACTCATATATACTTCAAACAATGATTATATTTAAGAAGAATACTTTTCATAGAAACAGAAATACCAGCATTTGCTTTTTATACCTGATCATAAGTGAACATCACTTCGAAAAGTTCACATCGTTAGTAGTTAATTTATTAATTAAATTGTTTTGTAATCGTTAAAACGTTATATTATATGTAAAATTAATCATTATTTCAAAAATAAGTTTAAGTAAACCATCCATCATTAAAAAGTAACCATTCGAAATCATCTAATGCAGCTTTTGCGCTGGTATACATAGGTAAATGTTTATTCTTAAAGATATCAATACTCATCCTAGTTCTAAAATAAATATTATTGATGATTATGTTGTTGCCTTTCATAAGCATTAGAATAAAAAAATCGCCATCTGGCAGCGTAATTTCCTTAGCTCCTAAAATATTTTTGTCCGCAGAAAAAAGATATTTTATTCTGGCAATTTCTCTCGGTGGAAATGAATGTAGTATTATAATATTTAATAAAATGGTTTCATCTAGAAAGACAGCATCCGTAAATGATTCTGTTGGTTTTGAGTGTCCCAAAAACTAGGCTTTGCTTATTGGAGATTGCTTAATTGTGTTTGAATTAGTGATAAATAAATGTTGTTTAATAGCTTATGTATCTTCAGCCTTATACTATAATTTATTTGCTTATGTTAATGGGATATTACTTACTTCATTTATAAAAATATTTGTAACAATTTTGTATCGTTGTGTGAACGATATATTGGCCGTTTTGTTAATCGTTACGAATGAGTATTTTTAGAATTAGTGTTCTAAATCTTTCTTTTCGAATTAGTGAACTCAGTTCCTTTCAAAAGAGGGTTTCAATGTTTAAAATTTATACAAATATTAACTGTTGATATGATATTTTCTCTGAGAATGAAAATTTTGTGGAAAAATTGTACAACATCTGATATTCAATTAAACTTTTATTATTATTATTAACTTTATTTTACTATCAAATACAAAAGAGATCTCGTTTTCTCTGAAGAAGATATCTTGCATTATCAGATGATTTGGGTGGCTGTTTTCAATATCCAAAACAGGACATCATAATCTCCCGATTAAAAAATTATTATTATTAACATTAAATTATTCCGGGGAAATGCAAGGTCAGCCAATGTTAGCCTTCTTTATGTATGGTTTTCTGTTCTTTTACCCACCCGTTATGGCTAAAGTATTTGTGAGAGTTAAAGAAAGTTGTAAACAGAGTGCCTTAGGGTGGCAAAGTATAGAAATCGCGCAGTTTCAGATATCGATGTTCTTTACTTTGATTTTAACAAATGTTTAACCTTACTTAACGGATGGGTAATAGTTAAATGGTAAATAATTCATGATAAAGGGCTAAAATTTTGAGGTTATACTCAGTAAAGTATTTTAACAATATTTTAAAAAAACCAGACTATTTTAGCGAGAAATAGTGCCTTGTTTGTATGTATAATTAATAAGTGTATATAAATGAGAAAGGTAATTCCTATAATGCATCCACAATCCTGCAATTTTGACAAATTATCCTTGACCTGGCAGTAACTTACATCCTCCAGGTGGACATGGAAATTTGTTTTTATGCTTAAACAATGCATATTGAGTTGTATGTATTAAAATTTCAGCTTTATAGAAGGAAGTTAATTTTACTTTTTTTTCTACATTTTCGAGAATTTGAAAATGTGAAGCACCCTCCTGTCGCTTGTCAGGTCATTATTTTCGATTTTACTTAGTTCCAAAATACGAATATACAAGTTTTTAGCTTTTTGCTTAGTGGAATATTCGGATATTTTGTATTCTATTTCAGAATATGCTCTTTAAAATAAAAATTATATTGCACCGTCCGGGAATCGAACCCGGGCCGCCCGCGTGGCAGGCGAGCATTCTACCACTGAACCAACGATGCTCATATGTAATCGTTTTGATACAATGCCACAATTCAATTTATTAGTTATATGTTACCGTACATTGAACCAAGGATGCTCAATGCATTAGCATAATAATGGCATAGTTCATCTTTATTTTTTAGACGTTGCCGTTAACGTTATATAGTCCGGGAGGAAGCGTTTCATTTTTCATGGTGATTTCAGGCCGTTCAATAGACGATTTTAATGAAAGTTTATATGAAGTTGATAATCGAATGGCGGTTCAGTGGAATAATTGTTAGCTGAATATGACATTTGTTTGCCTTAGATGGAGATTTCAAGTCTACTCAGCAGAAATTTGTATCCCGTCCGTTGACTCTCTCGGAGCTTGCTGACTTTTATAACAATGTATGACTGCTAATAAACTTTCAATTGCAATATGAATTAATTGACTTGAAATGATTGTCATTTGCAACACTACCTCCCAGACGATAAACATTCAGTCCGTCCATACAGCTTTACTATTATAATAATAAAATATATTGCAATTATATATGTTCTCACTAGCTAACTTGAGATTGTGGCGAATCTAAACAGCTTAAAAAAAAATCAATCAATTGTTGTGTGTTTTGAAAATGAAAATTTTTAATTTGCAAAAAATTTAAACAGCGTGAAAAAGAAGTTTGTAAACAACAAGCATATGCATTTTTTATAAATTTGTATCATCGGTAACAATACAACATTATTCGCTGCTTACCTAATGACCTCTAAATCATAATTTTTGATTTAAAATACTCTTGTGGTTTCTACTTAAGCCGCAGTCTTAGAGTAACTCAAATAGCAATCAAGTTATAATGTTATTTTACAAAAAATCTAATTTTTTAGCATTTATGGTTATAAAAATCATATCTATTCTTGTGTTCAACTCATGAAAAAAACCATGTAAATAGTAACTTTGATGATTTTTATTAAAAAATTCTAAGGATGCTTAAATTTCTCTAAAAGTCGATCCAGAATCGATCATTTTGAACTAAATCCATCTATATTCATGTTTGGATTCACGAGAAGAAAACCAGTTTATATCTCTTATTTTCATTCTACTTCAATGGTCTATAAGTCTATATAATTATCAGATCCCATTTAACTATAAATAGAGCATTTATATTTAACAGCTTTCAAACAAAAATAATAACTATATAACTCGTTTTATGGTCCTAGAAATAATATTTAATGCAAAATTTCAAAGTTTAGATTTTATTCAGTAGCACTCTTTTATATAGGTGAAATAAGAGTAAAATGTCCCTTAGGCCTTGTGTTAAGTAGAGGGGAATTATGTGAGTTACTCAAATAATTATATATTTTACTATTTATTTATATCTTATTAGTGCAAATTTTTTACACTCTTTCATGTAATATACATTGTATTTCTTTCAATTTTCACGCACAAATCCTCCTCCGTTTTCATGCCATTATTGTGCATATTAAATTTCATAACAATGTACATTACATTAAAGAGTGTACGCATTACAGAGGTATCAATCCCCCATAAGGTAGGGAGGTCGATATGGTCAAGCGGCAAATGTATTAGTTAAGTATTTACATATTACGTAGTATAATACACATACAGTACCTAGACTGATGAGTATATTTTTAATGTAGCTCTAACACATACTATATACAATTTATACATACACACACACACACACTTTATAGTGGAAATAATCTTTTAAATGTTTACCTATTTGAATTGATTATTTAAACGACGTGTTCATTCCATTTTTTTAAATGATTCCTAACTTTCTATAATATATTAAAATTTGATTGAATTCTGTAGAATAGTTTTTATAGTTTAGGATTCCACATGAGATCTCATCTTATCTCATCTTGTTACCATATAAAAATTACATTTTGTCAAAAAAAAAAAAAAAACAATACGTTTCTGAACATATACTCATAGGGTAATTACTTCTAATAATTTCTATTTATCGCAGACATGAATATATTATTTTTTATGACAACCCTATTGGTATATGTTCAGAAACACATTTTTTTTAAAGATATTCTTCGGCCGAACTACGTACTATTCTCCGTAAGCACTACAGATGTATAAACACAGACTTGTTTTTATTTTCAGCACTAATATGAGTTTCATACAGGGTTTAACTCCATGGAAAACCTCTACTCAGCGACAAATTGACTGTTTGGTGTGGCATTAGTCGAAACTTCATTTTTGGCCCTTACTTTTTCCGAAAAAACGGTCGAACCGTCACTGTCAATTTAGATCGTTATCTAACGAGGCTGCGTGAGTTTTTTCTGCCACAATTGAGAAGACGACGTATCAACCACAACACAGTATGGTTTCAACGAGATGAAGCGACATGGCATACACCGAGAGCAACTATGGAATTTTTCAGGCAGATCTTCCCTGGGCGTCTCATTTCGTTGCGTGGAGATGTGGAGTGGCCTCGTCAGTCATCTGACCACGTACACTTGAAGCCCTGAGTGAAACAATAACACGAGAAATTCGAGCGGTATCACGTGCAATGCTTCAGAGGAGTATGGACAACTTCTCACAACGTCTACAGGAGATGTATGGACAAAAACGGACAGCATTTAACAGATGTTATTTTTCGTACGTAATCAATGTTTTAATTTTTTTCCTCATTCATTTTTATAATGGTAACATCAAGTTAAACATTAAAAAAATAAATTTTGAGTTTCGTTGAAAAAGGTGTGTGTAACTGTTATTTCACATCATCCATACCTCCCTGTCCAACCCTGTACATAAGTGTGTTTCCTATACGAAATGATTACGGGTAATAATACTAACATTGGATTTCTATAGGCTTTAGTTACATTTCCAATTGAAATATACCTATATTAAATACTTTAAAATACACTCTGTATTATTAAATAAGGTTAGAATAATAAAGTCAAAACATACGTTAAATATTTATATATCGTCTCATGAATATATTGTTAAAAACATTTAATATATTAAATAAAATAAAATGAATGCTTCTATATTTCATTTCTATGTATGTATTTATGTATATATTTGATAATAATAATGTTATTTAAAATTATAAATATATAATATAATAATAATAATACAAATGTAGTAATTGAATAAAATAAAATGTAAGGAAGTACCCATTTTATAATAAACAAGTTACAAGTTACTTATTACATGTATAAGTACAAATATATAATTGGTTAAAATGAGATAGTGAATATATGTATATAATATACATAATTTAATAAAATATTATAAAATGATAATAATAATAATAATGATTTTCTCATTTTGAAATTGTAACTTTATAAATATAAAGAAGAAGGAATCATATCATCATATTCATATCATAATATTAGTACTAAAAGTTGTATATATATAAGTGATTCAAATATTATACTTGTTATTATTAAATGGTAATAGATGTGTTCTTAGTCAATATGCATAGGTGGACATTAACTCATTAGTTTATTAATCGTTACAGCTTGAGTCAGAAGGCATCCTAGCTTTCAGGTGATGGAGTGTTCTATAGTAGGGTACAGAAGACGAAAAGGTCTAGGTGAAAGGTACGCAGCTGACGTTCCTTTCTTATTTCAACCCTATCTTATTTTATTATTAAATGAAGTTAACAATCTTCTTAACGGAGTAATTTTTGAATTAATTGAATCCGTGATAGTGGCTGCCTGTTGATAATTTGCCGTTCAGTTTAATACTGTTTTTTGTGTTTCTCAAAGAAGCGTCATCAGAGTTATCTACCAGGAGCCATTCTAAATAAAATAATATCCTAAAACGATATTTTTTTATTAATAAAGTTTCTTAATAAAGTATTATTTTAGTTACCTATGTATCCCAACCCAAAAATAGTATAGGTCACAGCTATTCGTTAGCCGAATAGATTAAATTTTTTTCTATTATCAAAAAACAAAACTATCAGGAATTTTAAACTTTTACAATAAGTAACTTGTCGTTTTACTAGAAAAATTAATTTGTGAATAGGAAAGTCCGGCAAGTCTGTTGTCAGTTATAATAAACACAATGTATTAAAGTGAGCGCAATATATCGTCTTTGACTTATGTACGAACATTAAAATTATATCATATATTTTATGGTGTTGACTATTTTTCATACAATAAAATAATATAAGATTTTACTTAATTAATGTATGAAAATTAATTAAATTAAATTAAAAAAAAATTAAATCATACTCCTAATTATTGGTAATGTATTTTACAAAGATTTAACCATAATTTACAGCTTAAAAGAAAAACATTTTTCTGTTAGATGTTGAATTCAAATTTGCAAATTTAAAAGTTTTAAAATTTAAAATTTTGATAATTTCACTTAAAAAGGTGTTGAAAATAAAAAAAACTTCATTATACTTTTGTAATTTATGGGTCGCAGATTTAATGGATCTGAATTGGAATCTATTTTGGTAAATGTAATCGTCAGTTTGTAATAATGATTTGATTCCATATTCTTAAGCCGCCAATTGTATCTCGCTATCATCCTTAAAGCACACAGTACGTTATTAAATTAAAGAAGTGTTGAAGTATAGTGTTCTAGTTTATTTTTAAAACCAATAAATTTCATCTTCTAGACCATAAAAACTTAAAGGGATTCTACGGTACAGAAATTATTAACCAATTACAAGAAACTATTTGCATTATGAAACCCACAAAAAGATACTGTTCTAAAAATAAAGAAAATGAAATACATCAGCTTCAGAAGATAAGTGTACTCTGGCAAATCTTCCAAGAGTTGTGTGTAGAATTGTTTTAAATTTCATCGACCGAACCCGCACCAGTAAGCAATCTACAGGAGCTGATGTCTTCCCAATATCATCGCGCAACAAACATCCCACAAACTGTAGCTGACCATCGACCACCAAGTGACTAAACTGGACACCGAATTGCTTTCTTTAAATATAGATAATTAAATGTCCATATTGAATAGTTAAACGTGTATTAAAAACTTGTAATTAAAGAAGTTGGAAAATTGATATTATTTCGTCGCCATACGTTCTGAGACCTGAAGGTATTGCTCAACCAATTTTGATTGCACCTTATACAAAAAGTCGGTTCTGCGCAGTGTGATCTATAACTTGCTAGAACTGATGACATGTTTTTGTTTTGTTTTTGAATTTTGAATAAGTAAAAGGTTTATTTTGTTTCCTCTTGGTGTTTTTTTTTTTCTAAACCTGGAGCCAAAATTTTAATTTCAGTTTCAGATGAATATTATTTTATTAAAATTTGTGTTAAGTGATAATTTCACATTGTTTTCTTGGTTTTCTTGGTTCGCTAAGTTCATTAGAATACTTTTATTTACTTTCCTACAAATTCATATCAATCGGGGATACAGCGAAAAGCAGACGGATTATTTTTGACAAAACGATTATTTTAGTAGAACAAATAATCTCTATTCTTAATAAATATCTATTAATTTTTATTAGAAAAACAATTCGAATTCATGGAAAAATTCTTAGTTTTCTGTGTATCATACTTATTAAATAAAGTGATTCGCGTAGTGAGCCGGTCACTCTACTTCTCAAATCTATTCAGGAACAAAAGTCGATAGATATACTTTCCACAAAATACAAACATCATTAAATCAAGCTATCTTTCACTAATGGACAGTGTTATCTGGTAAAAGGGTTTTTTTTATTCCTCAACTAAGTGAGATTACATCTTAAGAATGGTGAAAGCACAATGAAATAATATTAACCTGTTTTTAAGTTGTATTTAAAATATCAAATTTTTTTGGATAGATTGCCCCTACTCAAGCCACCCTCGAGTACTTAAGGCTTTTTCCCATTGACAAAGTAATTTATTTAAACTATGTAAACAGTAATAGTCTTGTAATATAATTTTATATCACGTAACTGTTTATATTGCGTGATTGTGACTAGAACAACAATTAAATTTCAAACAGATTAATTCTTTGTTTATTGTTATATATTTGTAATACAGTCACAGTCATAGAATATAAACAGTTATGTGAAATGAAATTATATTACATGACTGTCACTGTTTACACAGTTTTAATAAATGACTTACTACTTGATAAAATTTCTTATTTCAATGTGAGCAAAGCTTTAGTTTACATTAAAACAACTTATAAGCGATTGAAATTGATGCGTATACGAATTAATAGATTCCTTATTATTGTTACATTGGGTCCAAGTCCTAATGATTTCTAACGTATACTGTACTATGATGAGCTTCTGTAATAAACTTAATATAAAATGTTATATAAATTATAATTATTTTGATTTGAATGAAGATGTTGATAGGCAAACTACATTACATTACAGTTAAGTTGTTGTATAGTATTTAGTTCATATCTTTTATTTTATAAAGCACTGTTTATATGATACGAATTTATATGCAAAAAGAAATATATTGAGAAATAGACTTTATCTGAACGGCTATATAGGTATAGATGAAAACTGTTTTTTTGAAATTGTACATTGTTTTGTTTGGAATTTGATGGGAACCGTAATCGAAACAAACGAATATTCTAAATAAAAATATATCCGTAACCGTAACGGAATTCGAATTAGTTTGGGATAATTTCGGATAGGGGTGTGGTCTAAAATTGAAAGACGTGATGCTCAAGTATTCGATGGACCTTACAAATTAGTATCTTCGATAATTAGATATATGACTGATAGTAGTGCCAAATAATAACCCAAAAATAGATATAAAGCCAAATCATTACCTGTTTATATTTTATTTTCAAAAAATAATTGGGAGCCGTCACGGGACTCCTGGTAGATGTGAAACATCAAAATAATTTTGTAGGTTACCCTAATCTGTAACTTAGTAAATAACACTGTATATACTATAGGTAAGCGAGATCAGTGTGGCAAGACCGGTTGCTCATAGTCATTTACGCATTACCTACCACTACGTATAGTACATATATTTAATCGTATAGCATGGAGATTCGTAGCAACAGTTTCAAGTTTACCCTCACCTATAGATGTTTCACATCAAAATTCCTTAAAAATCGAATATTCCTAACCGAAACTAACGGGAATTCCGAAAAAATTGCATGCCTACAACCGGATCTGAAACCGGAATATTATTATTCACATATACACATTTTTATCCGTGACCAAAATTATACATCCATTACATCTCTGAGTCTTATAATCAGCTAGAAATAAAGAGATATTAAATACGGGTAATATTATTCACGTTTGTATGTTTTCTTCTAACAAGGGGATGCAACTTACATATTTTTTGGAATAGACTCCAATTCGAGTTATACCCAAACAACCTAGATCTGCATTAAATAGGTTAACGCTGTGAATTAGTATTCAGTCTGAATTTCCTTACAGTTTCATCTGAGGTTCCCATCTGATGCTACTTGTTTCATGATTTTAGTGTTCAGTTTATAATTGTGGTTAATATTTATAATTTTAGCAAGATATAAATTTGTTTATTGCTACCCTTTATGTTAGTCAGACATTTGCATTTTTATTGGATATGATCAGTTTTCTAACAAAAGTTATTAGTATTTCAACAAATACAAATTTTATACTTATCACATGTAAGCTTAGCATTATTTTAATAAGAAATTTAGCAACATTGTTTAATATAAATATAATAACAATAGAATTGTTGAAAAGAGACAAATGTACTAGATGTAGTGTAGGTTGAAAACAAATGACATATCCTTCTTCTCTTCTTAAAATATTATATCTACTGTATATTATTTTCCAGAAGAGAAATCTATACATAGATGTTTACTCAAATGCAGAATTCAGTGAAACCGTAAGTAAAAGACATTAATTTTTTAATGTTATTTATTCATGGATAGAAAAATCTCTTGATCTCCGGAGTTGACTACAATTAATGGTGTAATTATTTTAAATTTACGCGTATTTAGTACACGTTTAACTTTTGATGATGGTATAGTCAAATGGACAAAATGTAGAACATCCCTACAAAAAAATTAAAATTATTCAATTCGTGTTGAGGTCTTGTTTTGACAAAATAATTTGTTTTGTTAAAGTGGTACTTCTAAAATCACTTACTTCGTGAACAATTTAAAATAATCTAATATATCTTTTATAATGATGAGTATTCTGTAAACTTACATACCACTCGATAAAATGCCGTTCGCGAAAGTTGAAAAGTTGTCCACAATAATATTAAATTTCTATTGCTTTAATTGGAAAAAATTTAATTATTTAACAATCAAACTAAAAGATGATTTTCCGGCGATATCTATAATCTTCGACCACTGACGAAGTCAAACCCGGTCGTTTGACTTTAGTATCCAAAATAATATAAAATGGACAAAATATCTCTTTATTGAATTGCAATACGGTATTAATGTGAAAATAAACTCGTTGGTTTATTGGGCTTGAATGGTTCGAATGCTAGTTGGCAAAGGTTCGTTTTTAGTTCATCGTTTTTCGTCGGCTAATACAAGACTTCAGCTTAGGCCAAACTTTGGGCCGATTTTTGGCTGAAGCCAAAGATGTGACCGAATGTCCTTTTTTGTTGAATGCCGTAGTCGCAGGTTCTGTTGGGCACTAATAATCATACGTATAATAAAACAGTTTTAAAATACACAATTTAAACAATTTTTAATTTATTCTTTTTTACTGAGCATAATGTTGTAAGTATCTGGGCGACTGAACTTCGCTCATTCATGTTTTTATAGTGATAATAAATTTTCAAAAATTTATAAATAAAAACAATAAAATAAAATAAGATAACAAATAAAAATACTGGATAAAATCAGTATTTCAATACAGAACATTCCCTTTACGTTACGACTGTACTGTATGTATAAATCATTTATAGAATATAAACTTCACACGACATTAGTAAATTTGGTTTTATTTTTGAGATCGGCGTTTTCCCGAAGATGACGCCTACCTAGAGGAACTTACGAATTAACATTTGATAAAATATAAAACATTATTGCCTGTAGTATTAATAATAAGGACGACTCCTTCTATTTAAATTCAAGCTATGAAGTTCTAAAAGTTTTGTGGGCAATTTTACAATTTTCATGTATAAATTACTAAAAAAAATTTGGAAAACGGTTGACCCTAAAGGCCATCCCTGCAACTTCCCGCTAATCCATACCTAAGCACTTAAAATTTAACATATTACAATGTTTTTGAGCTTTGATGTTAAAAAAACACTTGTTCCCGAATATTTCGTTATCGATATCTCTCGAACCAATCAACCGATTTTCACATTTTTGGCGGCGATCGACGCGGTTTTTATAGTTTTTATTATTATATTTCATCCGAAAAGAAATGTCGAAGCTATGTTATAAAAACACTCGTTCCCAAATATTTTGTTAACGATATCTTTCTATCCAATCAACCGATTTTTCTGTAACCTCAAAATGTCGAGATCTGATGAAAACTCGGTTTTTTCAACACGGAGTAAAACCAAAAACTTTCCGATTTTTGAAAATCTTCATTTAAGATTTGTGTTTTTGGAATTTCTGTAGATTTGATAGCTTATTAGTTATGTTGTTAATGGGAATTGAAACATAATATTCAAGTACTCACCAGAATGAAAATCTTTCAATTTTCGCGGCCAAGTAACTCAAAAACTACGTATCCAAATGTATTGGAATTTGGAATGTACAATATTGACATGAAAAACGAGAGGATTGTCGAATAGTTTTTAGCAAAAAAAACGTTTTTTAATATAAAATTGAATATTAATTTTTACATAAGAACTATCGAGGCGATTCAACGAACACCCATGCTAAATTTTTGCTAGTACCACCAATTTACATATTTTATATAATTCGAGTATCAAAACTCAATTTAAATCTTAAATTTTTATAAGGTGAATAATTTTGACACACGTGCTAACAATCGTATATCCCAAATTTTCTTCACTAATATAGCAATCTATATTTAGTGTAAATATCAATGGTAATGTATCATCTATATCAGCTAACATAGTACATATTATAAAATAAGTATGTATGTATTATATATAATATATATAGCAAAATCATGACGCACGTTTAAAACAACCGGAAATGGTGTGCTGTTATCAGTAACACGCTGTACTAAAATATTATATACTATAATATAATAACATTGCTGTACACAATTGAGTTTTGAAGCAAGTGAGTTGTAAGTCTATTTGAAAATAGTTTGTGTAATTTCCGTTTTGCAACACAGTAGTTCTGTAAAGTGGTGGAGCCACTTGTTATAACACAGTCTCACTCTAGAACCAACGAATATCATAATAATAATAATAATAATAATATAATATAATATAATATAATATAATATAATATAAATTACATGTATATATAACAATATAAATGTATATAATATATTTTAAATTATATTATATATACAGAATGTTTCAAGATTTTTAATAAATACATTATTCCGTTACTAATATTCTGACTAGTCAGCCACTTTCATCCTTTTCAAAAATTCCATTACTAGTTTAAGATACATAAATAAAAATAGCTTATTAATTATTATACATATACTAACACTTTAATAATAAGTGAGTATAAAATAAAAGTTAAAGTATAACATATCATTTGCGAAACTGGTAAAATAAGGGACGTCTGAATCTGCGCATTTGTGATAGATTCATTATTTTCATCGTCCAGTGCAGATCACATTGACTATGAGACCAAAAGCACATAAAGACTAAATTACTACGCACAGCAGTTTTATGAAGAAAATAATACCACAGTTAAATAATTTCAATTTCTTTAAGACAGTTAAATTTAACGTTTAATTTTGGGAAAATTTGAATTAATATTAGGCAATAGTGTGGTTAAAATAGACATATCAGTTTACAAAAAATGAAATTTACTGAAAATTGGTACAGATCTTATGTAGAGTATACAAGGTCCTAAGCCAAACTAAACAGTTTTTTTAAATCTCGTAATCCTGATATATAAGAGATCTAAAAGAAGTGTAATCAAAGTTAATCGTCAAAATATCTAACAAACGTAACCATTGGAGATGACTAACATCTCATGGAAAATCCAGTTAAATTTCTGGGGCTACATCTTGATAACAAAATTGGATTACATATATTATGTGAATTTACTTGGCAACAGACTAGTTTCTTTGATATTTTTACTTCGACAGTTAAAGATAGAGAGTATTTATCTCGAGATTCTTCTTGAGGCGTACCATGAATACATTGAATCAATGAAATATGCAATCAAATTTTCGTGAAGTTCTATCAATTGTTATATACGATGTATTAGTGCCGTGCTAACCATTCTACCCAGTTTATATATTTACGGAGTAGTTTGCTTCATAAAATGTGACTTTCATCTATTTGCCCAATAAGGGAGGAAGCATGGTAATGAGGCAAGCTTTGGAGCATGGTAATGAGGCAAGCTTTGATAATAATGAGGCAAAATACAGTATTGGAGATTTTTGAAATTAATTTTCGTTTTATTAGCAATTTTATGTGCTCGAATTATTTTATTATAGAAGAAAAAAAAAATGAAAAATGTTTAAGCCAATTATGATTTAGATGCTACATAAAAATCAATTTTCTTACCACCTATAAAATATAGAGTAAGTCCGAGGGAGATGGCCATATACCAATATGTATATTGTAATATTTTATACTTAGTTCACTTTTTTCAACGTAGTCTACTAGCAGTAAGTGCAAAGTGCTATTGACATTAAATCAAAAAGTAAGTAAACATAGGTTAATGAGTTTTCCAAAGGAAAAAGTTTTTGATGTGTACACAGTTTGGCGGTGATATAAGTTGGAAAGAAAATTCGTATTTTTTTATTTACCCCCGATTGGTATTGTAAATGTGCTGCATTATAATCTGATCTGAAAAAGTCGTCAATGCTTATTCATTCATTTTTATATCGATCTTTGGTCTGGTTAAGATGACCACAACAGAGAATGCTTTACTAAGCAGTCTGATAGATAATCCAATTGTATGTCAAAGCTCAGTATCAGTTTTTATAAGCTCAGGCAATGACTGTTACAGATTGAATACCCAAACAAAGAGTATTTAGGTATTACTTTAACTTCTCAATCGCACATATCCAAAGCAGGAAAAAAAAAGACTAATAAAAAATAAAAAAAAGAGAATAAGACTGAATAAAATTAACATGGTCATCTCCAATGGACACCTCAGGCAAGATAGCCAGTCAAGAAATATAGAAATAATTATTTTCGTCTCAGACTTTGTGTAATTTTCTAGTTAAATGATTAATGATTGGTTTAAAATAAATATAACACTACTAGTTTGATTTTTAAAACTTTACCAAAAACTACGACCATCTCTCCCTATTCTATCTAAAAAAATTCGACCTTTCTTTGTCATTGAACGAATAAATCTGCAGATTTATTATATATTTCTTTTGTCGTAAAACGAATATTTGATTTTATATATACCTATTGTTAAAAGGAGTTGAAGAAGTGCAGGATTCGAAATAACTAGACAGTAATATGGTTTTCAATGGTATGAACCAGCATAATATGTGTAATAATGTTCAATTATTCAGTTATATTTCAGAAATAAATAATTTATTTTTAATGATTTTTTATCACTAACTGCTTATAACACCATGGGTGAGTGTTCAGAATTAAAATGTTTAAGGTTCAGTACATCAATTTAATAATCTAAGAAATTCTCGTTGTCATATAAATTAACCAATCATAATCAGCTTTAATATTGTATCTATGAATAAAGTACGCTATATTTTTGGGAGACAGTCAATCAAACATCATAGTCTTTGCATTCAATTAAAATTTTTATTTTCAGTTAAATTCATAGTATTTTTTGGCCAATTTCCAAATTTTTCTGGTTATTTAACTATTTTCTTACTCGAATCGAATAGAAAAATCGCGTCTTTCTAACTTAAGTAAAAGAAGAAAAAGAAAAATAACAAAACATAATAATTATATTTTTTGCACTTTACCCAACAGAGAGGTAGGTTAGGTTGTATAAAAACAAATTTCCTATTTTATGGAACCGTTTTTCATCGATTGAAAACAAAATCATTTCATCTTTTTTATCTTGCATTAAAAAATTTGGTATTTTTCTACTTTACCGTATAAGAAAAACGGGTAAGAAATTACATATAAGTTTCTTATTCCCTTGATCATTTTATATCTAATTCAAAAGATTCCATGTCTCTGTCATACGTAGAACATATTTAATTGCCATTCATTAAATCAAACCTTCACCCTCGTAATGCTTAGGAAAATAGAAAATTGAGAAATTGATAAACATCATGAGTTCGCTTAATTTTAATGATGAGTATAAGTTTTAGATTTGAAGGACCAAGGTTACTTTAATAAGATTGTTGGAAAACTTAAAAATGTGTGAAAAGTATTCCCAACAATTGAGAAACACGGGTCTGTTTAATTCTGTTGAGGGTTGTAAGTTTTAAATTGTGAACATTCTAGGAATTGTGATACATATGTTCATGATATCGAGGCATTGATGAATAGTGTAATATTGTGTGAAAAAGATGATCCGTGCCGGAACTACTCAGGAAAATAGAAAATCGAAAAATAGAAAATCGAAAAATTGAGAAACAAGAGTCCGCTTAATTTCTATGAGGGTTATGTATGAAATTTAAAGAGCTGAGGCTGTGTAGATCTCGAGATATTGATGGAAACCCTGATGTTGTATGAAAACGTTTTCTTCCCGTGCTTCTCAGGAAAATCAAAAATCAAAAAATTAAGAAAAATGTTATGTCTTTAGTTTTAACTTTAAAGAAGAATATATTGTGTAATTTTGAAGGTCAAAGCATGTATATTCCGAGATATAGAGCAGAACCGTAAACATTTTCCCCCTACCCTACTCCTTGCTAATGAAAATTCCGTCATATCACCTGTTCAAGCATTGAGAAGAACATGTATGGAAATTTCATATTCCTACTATAAGTAGTTTCCGCTTTACGTTGATTTTGAAAAAAATTTTACGAATTTATAGTATAATATAGAATATACATTTAATTATTGCTTAATTAGACTTCCTTTTATTAATTTTCCTTCACATTACAGGTTTAAATTTATAACTGTAACAAGTGAAGATTGCACTTAACAGACTAAATATTTTAGATACTCAATCATTAAGTTTTAATTTTAGAACTATTTTTAGTCTATACAGTAGTAAATACATGTATAATTATATATATCGTAATCATATATGTGTTTATTAGCTACATTTGAGCTTAACTTGTGGCGAATTCAAACATTTTACGTAAAAATATTTCAAACAACATTCGTTTGCCTTCAAAAATAAACATTTTTTATTTTTGTGGTTTAAAAGTTAGGTCATAGTTCTTTAGCACTCATTGTACCGATTTTGCACAGTTACGAACCTTAATTCACTTTTAGGGTCTAGCCTTGGTCTTTCGCAGTTTCTTTTCGTTTTTGAGTTATCTTGATGATGGTCAGACGTACGGAACAAACAGTAATGAGCTAATTGGGCTATGAACACCTATACCAATATTTTGTTTGTGCGGTCAACATTCGTTAGCGTTACAAACTGAAACTAATATACTCTGACATATTCTATAAATGTCGAGTATAATAAAATTAATATACTTAAATGTATTCTATTTGTCGAGTTTAAAAACCTGTTAGATGAAAATAGAAAGGTGTCAAGATCGTAGTATTTTCAAAACATGATTAACGAATTTTTCGATATTATGACACTGTAATCGATGATTTATGTGCGATGATAGATTTGCGTTACTTTTGATAGATATGTTTTTTATACTGCGGAATGCTGAAACGTAAAAAGGTACATCAAGTTAACTTATTTACAGTATAATATAACGAAATATGAAAAATATTGCACTTATTTAAAAGATAAATTTTCAGAATGTATAGGAAATTATGTATTGTTATATATGCGAGTGTATGCGTGTGTTTATACTATCTTTCATTTTACGCCCGAAAATTTCTTATTCCAATTTCCCGTGCGGCGTCTGTCATTTATATATGTATACATAATATTATTATATGACTCATTTTCTGATAAGCAGCAAAAGTGTTCAAAAAGGGACGATACTCACACTGTGTATAGGGGTACATCTCCATACATATATAAAAAGCAGGAGTACATCGTATAAAAAACACCTTTTTGTTTTTGTTTTTTAAGCTATCATTGTTATCGTTATATAGATAAGTATGCTAGAAATTTCGTTTGGCAATTTTACTGCAAGTGATAAAGTGCTAGAGCTAATTAATCAAAACTAAGAGCTTGTTAGAGTAGTAAAACAATCGGGAAGTATCGTATTTTGGCCACATCAAGCGATCTGATAAATATTATTTACAACAATTTATGGAACTAGTCAACGAAAGCCAAAGAAGAACAAAAATCACGTGGATGGATAATATAAAAATTGGGACGAAGATAAATTTACAGCAACTTATACATAATGCGCCAGACAGAAAATTCTTGTGAAAAGTGTTCTCCAACAAGCCATCATAATCGTCATCGTTAATGTAAAACATAATTGATGCAAACTTAACTATGACCGACCCTTAACTAAATTTTTTTTGGATTTTTGGGGTCGCTGACGAACAAAAAGATTTTGAAAACTACATATTTCGATTTTCAGTTGTTTATGATAATTTCCGAGATGATATATTATTAATTTTTTCAAATCTCTTTCAATTCTAGGGGTATCTTAAATGGGGTTGCACCATCCTCAGTTTCTTTTTGACCACAGATGTGTAGAACGAAATTTTAAAATTTAAACATTTTCCTTGCCTGTGTCACTTCTAGGGGAGGTTTATGGTGTTGAAACTAGCCTCAGTTAATTTTAAATCTTGGAAGTGAAATTTTGAATTTAAAATTGGTTATTTTAAACTAAAATTAATCTTATTTACTTTTAGGGGTTTCAATGGGGTTAAACCCATTCTCAGTTGCTTTTTGATTTCGGAGTCGTAATCAGCTACCCTAAATCCTATAAAAAAATTTTTGTGGTGGAAATTTGTAATTTTTTTTAATTTTTTTATCACTGTTAATATTCAGGGTGGGAACAACCGTAATATATTTTGTAATATAAAAAATAACATTAACAAGGCGTAATCGAATTAAATTTTTATGGAGTTTAAGATTTTTTAATTTAAAAACATGTTTTATGACGAAAACAATGGTGGCTTACCGACGATAATTGTTTTATCGTATATGTTGTTAAAATCATGGGTAAAATATTTTATTTGTTAATGACAGCATTAGAAAATAAAATCATGTAATATATTATCAAATTTGTGTACAGTGACCTTCTGGTATAACAATCATCATACACAATATACAATATTATTATATGGTTCGATGTGTTCGCTGGTTGGATGATGTTGCCATCTATTTTATATTGTAATGGTTGCTGTTATTAGATATTATTAGTATGTTTTTCTACCATCGAACGACGAATTTTCATTTTCCTGTATTTTACACTTTCATATGAATTGAATGGTATGAGGGAATTCTCTTTCTTCTTTGTAATATGATAATATTTTCTAAATGTGTAACAGCCAATCGTGTGCGTATTATTATTATCTAATTTATAATATACAGAGATTGATTACAAAATCAGTTAACGTTTTATGTACAACTTTAAAATGTTCCTACTATCACAGGTGATCATTAACTCGTTCATTAACTAAGTTAACAATCTTTTTAATGGACAAAATGACAATAAATAAATGCAATTCGTATATACGTTATGTACTTGCAACCGATTAACGCACACGCATAAGTGACTATGTATTCTTAATAGAGACCTCTACAGACTCTATTCATAAAGTCAATAATAGTACTTATACATTGTATTCTTTTCATTTTTCGCGCATAAATAACTTAAAAAATATTTATGCAAATGATATTAAATTTGGTATGCACAACTGAACAAGAAAACGGAGGGAATGTTTCGCTTTTAGCGAAAAAAAAACATTTTAAATATAAAATAAAACTTTGATTTTTACTTTAGAATTCATTGTTCGAAAAAAACTGTTTGTTTCTGTAGAGGTCTTAAAACACATAACCACTAATGGAGCGTTCATAAACCACGTGGTCATATTTTAGCCCTTCTTAGACCCCTCCCTCCCCTTATGTGGCTTAACGTAGCTTTTTCTGTGAACCCCCCCTCTCCGCCCCAACACCGATAGAACGTGGTTTTTTTTCGCGATATTTTCTACTTTCTACTTCACATTAATTAAAAAAAAAGTTAATTTTAAAGGAATAATAATAATTTTTTCTTAATATATTTACATATATTTTATATTTATAAACAATCTGACTCAAATGTTGGCTTTAGAGCCACTCTGGTAAGTTATCGATTATTGGGTTATCTTCTTTATATCTCTTTATCATGTTTGATAGAATTCCATAATTCATTGACATTACTTTGTATTTTAACTTTTGTAAATTCACTGGTGAAACAATTTCCATAAGAAGAAAACTTCACTGAAGAAAACTACGTAGATTTACTTTTACTTCCTCCCCCCCGTTACGTAGCCAGTGTAGCAATCAAACTTATACCCCCCCCCCCTCGACCAGGATACGAGGTTTATGGACGCTCCCTTAGCAAGGATGCATATAATTGATAAACATTTAAATAAG
Source organism: Chrysopa pallens (assembly GCA_020423425.1). Taxonomy (NCBI): domain Eukaryota; kingdom Metazoa; phylum Arthropoda; class Insecta; order Neuroptera; family Chrysopidae; genus Chrysopa; species Chrysopa pallens. The sequence goes on along the minus strand of CM035591.1, from coordinate 36,626,942 downwards.
TAATGTATATATGTGTTATTCTGATTATTGTTGATGTCAATTGAATAATTCTGCTATAACGTTTGTATATTCGCATCCAACTGATAAATATTTTATTTAAACAAATAAACAGTTTTGTTGGAGAATTGAATACGAATAAATTTAAATAAGTAAATTTCTACATTTCTTCATTAAATTGTAATTAATTTATCTACTTTCCTTAATTATCAATAAATACTTTAATTATTATGTTAAATAAAGTTGATATTTTGTTTTAACACAACTACATAGGCTGCGGATAGCAGCCCACCATATCTCCTTAAAATTGAAATTATTCTGTATTTTTCTCGATGTTGTTGAGAACATTGCCAAACTTACCACATGGAAGTTTCAAAAAAAGTACAAAATTTCTAGTAAAAAGTTGCTTTGTAATTTACAATTACTTAGTAATTTCCTTTTAAGAAGCACAATTGTAAATAAATTTTTTAACGATAACATCTCTTGCAACTATAATAACGTAAAAAAGTCTTTTTATACTTGTAGTTTCTTGTAGAAAAAAGATAAAATGCCTTTCGAAAGGGTCGTTCATAAAATAATTTTCCCTAAATTTTTTTTTGGACCCCTTTCCTCTCGCTAAATAAAACATCACAAATGCTAGATAATATATTCTCTTCTAACTAGCATAAGCTGTTGTGACCAACATGCATTTTTTTAAATAATTATTTATTTTCAAATATGAAATGAATTACTTTCTATCGTAATTAAATATCGTAAATAAGTCCAAAAACTTCTAGAAAGTCTAGAAAATATTAAAATAAAAGTAAAATTGTGTGATGTACTACGTATGTCACGTTTCCTCATACCCCCGTACCCTTATGTCTAATTATATTATACTAAATGACACCCATCTCCCTCCTTTATTTACGAACATATTTTATGAACGACAATCCCTTACCAATCAACAATATTATAAATATATGGCGTGAAACAAAAATTTGTAAGGTATATAAATATGATAGTTTGAGACAATGCCATCAAAGAAATTAATATTTTTTCAAATCAAAACATAATCTCTTTTCATTTAAACTAAATCACCCTGGTGGGATATTGTAGAAAATGACTTCAACGTTTGCATTACATTAAATAAGACTATCCTATCTATTTATAAACAAATCAAAAATTGTTTTATACTTCTAGTTGTAGCCTCAATTTCGTAGATAAAAAATGAACAACAGGTAACATCTCTTCGGAGAATTATTTCGCTTAGCAAATGCATACTGCTAATGACTATTTTGTAGTCGAAATACGTATTTAAATAATAATAAAAATTTAATATATAAAATTAGGTAAAAACAGAAATTTATTAGAAAAAGAGTTCTCTTTGATAATATTCATAAACATTTATTTTACTCCTTTGTAAATTCTGTTTAAAAATATTATAATATATATATGTATAAATAGCTTGGGCGTATTTTAAATGGATATCTGCAGGATAAAGACGTATACAAGCTAGGGAGGATGTCATATAAATGAAGGACATGAACGTATTATCATATGACTCTTGTTGATGTTTTCGAGGTTATAATAGGTTGGTATTTTATTCAAAACTCAAGAGAACAGCGCAATACCACCGAAGTAGTTAGTAGATATATGGTCCCTATCTCCTGCATATTATAGTATCCCCAATGTGTAATAACATTTAAACGTATTTAAACTCTGGTACCAAGGGTGTATTATATTATTATTAACCATCCATACTATTCAGGGACTCGTACCGAAAAAAAAAATACAATTTCTTGGTGAATATAAAATAAAACTTCAATAAGACCTTCGAAATTGTACTTTAAAAATTGTATTACAATTTCATCATAATTAGTAAATATATCTCTCCAAAAGCTTAAAAACGATATATCGATCAAAGAAAAGTATATCCGTTATAACAATTTTATTGACTTGAGAGGCTTATAGCATAAAATTCTATTCCATTCGGTTAAAATTCTATTCCACAGTTTCATCTGTTTTGAAACCAATTTAAATTTCGAAATCCTGCTAAAGGTGTAACAATGAAATATCATTTGTCATAGTATTTTATGAATAAAAATCACTGGAATTTAAGCATAAAGTTACGAACCAAAGTAACACATATGGATAAAATGTAATCTCTGGGTTGTAGGTATGATCGATTCGTGCCATTGCCACAAAATTTAATTGCTGCAATGAATTAGCTTCGTGCAACTATGCATGAATCATGTGCACTCAGTTTAACGAAATAAATGAGAACCTGAAATAATAATCGATTTTAGAGATTTTACCGAAATAAATGAGAACCTGAAATAATCATCGTTTTTAGGGATTTTGATATACTTTAAAGACCTTAAAGTTAATATTTCTAAAACATTATTACTAATATTAATAAAAAAGCCCTTAAAATCTAAAGATTTTAAAAATATCGTATACCTTAAAGATTTTATTCTAGCCTTGTATGTGTAAGTAAAATCATATTCGAAATTTTAATATTACCTATTAATCTATTATACAGTCAATATCATACAGTCTTCACACCACGAATTACGTCGATTGCACATGAACGATGTAATAATTTTCTTTATAGTTTCTTTATACATGCCGAAAAAAATGTATATATTTATATTCAAGCGGGATTAAATAATATTAAAAAAGACTTCAAAACACATAAAATCTGTTTTCTATGACTAGAGAACAACAATTATAAAGACTTATTTTAATGTTTTATTGTATGTATATTGCATGGAAGCCTGTGTGTAGATACTTACCTCAATTGAAACGTTTTAGATAGATTAAATAAAGTTACAATTTGATTCAAAAATTTATCCAAAAAAAGAATAAATACACAAAAACAATAATTAAAAAAAAGAAACACACGATTTTACTGAGCCCTTAAGATTATTATAAAACGTATTACTAATGTCAAACGTAAAGTTTTTCGTTGTATTTGAGTTTTCTATGTTAAATTTTCCGTTAATCTATTTTCTGTATAAATGGCCAATCGGCATAACAATAAGAATAAACGTTTCAAACTGAGTTTATTGCTAGTTTATTGAGCACAGACCGATGATACAAAAAGCATAAAATATAACGAAATAGGATTATTAATAATTGGAATGTATTTTCAATACAAGTCCAAATACATTTTGTCGGATAAGCTCACGCGCTGGTGAATTGTCGATGTCGTAGATCTCATAAATACCGACTCAATTCACTGATGTACCAAGAGATGGCGTTGGTGTATAAGTTCCTTTTCTGGAAATGGTCAAATTATAAAGGGAAACTTGGAGGTTTCGATATATGTATGTCGATGAGCATTTTTATACTCGATATTTATAAATTATATCACAGTACATTAATTTATGGTTATAGTTATTACATTTTGGTATATATGTTCATCTGATTAGTCCCTTTTCATCTGCCTGGCCGTCCGTCATCAATATAGCTACCAAACGAAAGGAATGCGAGCTGATGGCGGTGTGTTCTAGACTTAAAAAGTAAGGTCAAGTTCATAAATGAGAAAAATCAGTTCATTGGGTAATAGGGTTCCATTTCCTATTTTTAAAACAATAAAAGATAGAAGAAAAATTCAAGAACAAAAAAATATTTTTTTTGTTTTGGGGAACATTCTTTCGTACACTATTTAGATTATCCACCATTTTAGTTCCAATTTAGCTTATATGAATACATATAATTATAATATATGAATTTAAAATTTTATAAACTATATATTCAGAGTATTTTACAAATGGTAACGATTAAATAATAGTTCAAACAATAATACTCAACCATATGTCGAGTATCTAAACAATTAAATCTGGTAGTTATTCCCTTCACTTGTTGTGTTTTGCACTGAGTGTTTGCAACATAAAATTGATACCGCTGCGGAAATTTTGCTACTATAGTGCCAAATTTATAAACTAGCAACTGTTACATTTTTTGAGAGTACATAAAAATATATTTGAAGATGCCATATTTAGTTCAGTTATCTATATCATAATATACACTTGATCTAGGTCCCGGTTGGTTATAGTAACACATATAATATTATTCATCTAATAAAATCTTCAAATTTGAAATTTTCCCATTTTGAAGACATTCAGAGTTGGTACTGCAAAGTTCCGTCCGTCAAGCTAGCACAACCAGGGGTTATTTTTACTAAAACAAAAGCGGTAATTTTTTCAATTTTATGGTATTTAAGTGGTAATTAATCCACTATTAGAAATTAAATTATTTGAATATAGTAGTGCTAACTTGATGGACATTGTGTTCTATTATTTGAAGGGTGTATACAGACCTTTTGTGAATAGAATAGAATAAATGCAATCCTTTATTGAATACAAAATTGAAGTAATTATTTGAATGTTAATTGATAATTAAATATTTTAATTGTGCAGATTTCACAAAATTAGTTTGACTCAAAGAGATTTTCTTTGTGGTTCTTTGGGGGAAAACAATATTTTATATAAATATTATGCTTTATGTAGACGCAAATACAGGAATATCAAGGCAGAACTAAAACTGCTTGATCAAAAAGCGTGTAATTTTAAATGAGAGTGTTCTATACGAAGTAAGTTATCTCAAAGTAGGACAAATGACGGTGCTTTTTACAATGTTACCCTACGGGGATGAGAAGGGCTCTTAAGTATTCCATAGTTTCTTTGAATTTCGATATATCGGATATCGTAATGCCCATACCGCTTTGTTTAAATGCTTGAAATTAAGAAATTAAGACCAGAGGTTCCTGCTACAACATTGATGAGACTAAAGAAGTTTTTTTTTTGAACTTTTACAGGGAATTGTGTTATAATGCAGACACATATAAAGAAATGATTCTTTGAAATTCAACGCTTTAAGGGGTGAAAACGACATTTAATTTTTGCTATGTATCCAATTATTTATAATTTAAATATATTTTTATTTCAAATTAAAGATTCAATAGAAGTACATTTTTCAATATTTAAACCCCCTAACATTTCACCATACCGACATAATTACCAAAAATTCACCCTTCCACTACTAATACAAAGAGATTTTTTGATTTGTTTGTTTGTACGGTTTTTCTTTTTGGGAGTTACTGAACTGATTATTTTTTTACCAATGGAATTTACGATGTCTAATATATGCTTTATTTTATTTTAATATTTATAACTTTTCACATTGAATTCAATATTTTTTAACCAATTAGGAAAAAAGCATTATTGGCTTCTTATGTGCGTACGATGCTCGAAGGGAAGTGCAAAAGATTTACTACAAAAATATTCTAAATATTTAGAAATAAAAAAAGTCTGCAACAATAAAAACGTATTTTTCATATTTTAGCCACATTTGGCTTTTTTAGGTTAAAAATTGGTTCAAAATAGGGATGTTGACTAAATTTTTTTTTTTTTACTTCAATTTCTGCGCCTTTACTTCACGAACATGGATCAGAATTTTTTTTTTAATCTTTGAAAATAAGCAAGACGATATGTAAAATTCCTAATTAAATAAAAATGAAAACATGGTTTCATGACGTCAACTGTTCCTATCTAGATATAAATTACATGTTAAATATCGTTAATTTTCGAGATTTGTTATAATATTGAGTCTAGTTTCACACTTTGATGTGAAACTAGCAAACTCAGTATCACTCGAATCCCTTCTCATTATAAGGTTATATTTCACTAAATAACATTTTTAAGGCACAATATATAATTCAATATCTTATGCAAATCAATTGTTTGCCGTCTTTGTTGGACCCGTTTTGGAAATTGCAATTTGCGATGGTCTCCACATCATCATAATTTGTTCATTTAAAATCAGCTAAATTCAAGCAAATAATTAATTTTATAAGCTTACCCCTAATTGACAAAAATTTTCAAAATAACAGTCTCTAAAAGTTTACTCGCTAATTTTTATGCAAAAAAACACGTTTACGAAAAAAAGCAAAAAATAAATACATTTTTTGAAAATTATGATTACATATAACATTATTGTTTAACAGTATATTAACATTTTTGGAAATTTCCTCCTTAACAAAGTTTATTAAGAAATTAAAGACTTTCATTTAAACTATAAATCTCCGCTTTATAATTAAATAAGTGGAAAGAAACTAAAAATATGGAATTAATGATTAAAAAAATGAAGAGAAAATTTGTAGATAAACAAAAATCGTTGACTATTTCAACATTTTTTTTTATCAATCAATAAATAAAAAAAATTATAAGAAAAAAATAATAATGATTATAAAAAAATAATATTCTCAAATGTCTTTTTAAATTAAATTTTCAAATCGGGTATAATATTTAACAGTATATTAATTTTAAATGATATGTTTTAATATCACGATAGTAATTATTTTATTTGTTTTAATTTATTGACGCCCTGTTTTTATCTTTGATAATAATTTAATTTAATTTATATTTACTTATATACGAATCATTTATTTATTTTTTTAGTTTTTATTATTCTATTTATTATTTATACAAGGTGGTAAAGGAAAATAATAATTTTTTTTCAAAATTTAAGTGATTTATTTTCAACGGAAATGAATTAATGCCAGTATATTGTTCGAGTTGCCAATACCTTTTTATTTTTTTTACTTTGATTGTTTTATTACTCTCGCGTAGTAAGAAGAAATTACTCTCACATTTTATAAAATTCAATTAGTTTAACGAAGTATTTTGGGAGTCCTTGGATTGAAATAAAGATCGATGATCAAACGTATTTAAATTACAGTCGATACTTTTACTTGATACAAAAATTGAAATTTAAAACTAAAATCCAGATATTTCAAAATACAAATTCATAATATACTTAATAAGTAAGATACATCAGTTAGCTTAAATGGAACCTTGAAAGAGCATTTTATAGAGGGGGAATCTCTTTGATGCAACATTGACAACAACTTCTAAAATTGTTATTCATTATTAAAATTAGTTTTCAAAATATTTATATATTGGTATATTGTTTTTCATTTAAAACTTAAAAAGATAACTTTTGAAATTAAATATAGAAAGTCTTGTCTCATTGTAAAGCAATACACTTTACCCATATCACATATTTATCGAATTTTCTTCAAAACAAATTAATTATTTAGTTTTTATAATCTTATCGTGTTAACGTAGCAAATAAATCTCGGCTAAGTGGCCAAACGAGTTAAGGAACACCTAATACCTTTAAACATTTGGATTTTTAGACTAGGAGGCTACAGGTTCGACTTTCAGTAACTGGCTTCACACACATCATATTTAATTATATAATATAATTCGGATGTAGCTTAAATAAATTAATATTATTTTTAACCCCATTTTTAATCAATATACCCTGTAACATCCGGTATATTTTTGGTACATGTGTTACAAAATCATTGATTATAAGGTTTTACAACACAGCAGTATGTATACTTAATATAATTATTTAAATTAAATAATATATATATATATATATATATATATATATATATATATATATATATATATATATATATATATATATATATATATATATATATATATATATATATATATATATATAGATACATACATTAAATTTATGGCTTTTTTATTACAATTTTCACTAGTTTAATTTTAAATTTTATGGTCATTGTGTGAGTTATATTACATGAATTACATGAATTTTAATATATGAAATAATCTTCGTTTTTGAAAAATTTGTAACTTTTTACAAATTTGTTAAGAAATATACAAAAAGCACTAATCTGTAATTAATTATGGAATTTATCTATTCCTGATAATATATTTATAATTATACTATTGGACTAAAAGCCAGGGCCCGACAAACTTACGTCATAGGTTAAAAGCTCAAATTTTCTCTATGCGTTCGTTCTCTGTAATTGTAGAGCATAATATTTTATTAGAAAATAGTGATTTTTTCGATATTATTAGAGAACTAGAGTATGTAGAAGTTCACACATATAATTTACATAACTCACATAGAATTTACTTTTACATAAAACGTGTGTAAATTTTATGTGTGTGTATTTTATTTGAAAGTTTTTATTTTTTTTATTTTTTTCAGATTCTTTCTCTTTTTGTATAATGTTTATAAAACTATTAAAAACGCTGAGAAAAAGCTAGCTTTTATATTGTGATGTAGGCGGGTCTTGTCTCTATATCAATTAAATTAAAAGAAAATTGCTCGATGATGTCGCCGCCCGTTGCTTTGAATCCAACTTGATTAAAAGCAATGTACAATTTAAATGTGTTGATTGGTGACATCAATAAATATTGATTTTTACAAGGCTTGACTTCATAAGAGAAATAAAAAGTAAATTACTAGTAAAGTATAGTAAACAAACAAGTGTAGATCGAACAGAACAGTTTCATTTTTTAAGTACCCGTCGTATGATTGAGTATCGATGTTTTAAATATTTTTATAACTATTATATTACATTCATACAGAGTACATTATATATATATATATATATATATATATATATATATATATATATATATATATATATATATATATATATATATATATATATATATATATATATATATATATATATATATATATATATATATATATATATATATATATATATGGTTTGTCGCTAAATCAGTTTATGACGGATTTTTAACCAGATTGACTTTGGCAATATGCGATTTAATTATTGAATTCTTTTATTCAATACAAAACAAAACCATTTTAAGTTATAATAAGTATTATAACTATTATTTCGTTCACTAAAGTACATATTATTATAATACTACTTATTTAGGTTTTGTTATAATTTTTCAGCAAAAATATCTTAAAATAAACGTTCTTCCCTTTGAATTTTTCCTATGGTTTAAAAGTTCATTGATCCATGGGATTAATTTGTCCGATTTTGCTCATGCACGAACTAAAATGGATGAAAGTACGAAAATACTAATTAAGTTTTTCTATGAACTTCCATACCATAATAAGTTTAGCATTACAAACTTTTTTTAGTGCCTGAAATAAAACATAAAAATTGTCGGTATGTTTTTTTTGTTTTTGCTTTTCTTGATGACAGACAGCCCAACAAAACGAATAGTTATTAAGTGATTCTAACAAAATTTAGACTAAATTTAGTATGCCCAAATATTGTTCATATATAGCAGTTATAAATGCGTATTTGGGTTTGGTAAATTCTTAAAATTCCCAAATGATAATTTGATTCAATTCGATAGTTTTCAACTCACCTTTGAAATATTGTTTTGAAGGAAAGAAATATAAATAATTGTTATTACTTTTGCTGATAAACGTAAGAATATTATATTAAGCTTTAGGGTAGTTTGTTTACTACCGTTCGTGAATTTCCTTACTACTGGCTACTGTTTTATTAATTTTAATTAAACGTTCAAACCTTAATTAACTGATGAAAATGGTCACAACTTTGTTTAATAATGAAAATATTGCCTTTGTTACAAATTGTCATCCTTAATGTCACCGTTTTGTCGATTAAACATTTAGGTTTAGTTTCACCATTTGGATTAACCTAAAGTTAGCGCTAACTGCTGCTAGTTTTGATTATCAATCGAATTAACTGTAAGGTCTATCTAATGTTATGGCCTTAGTTTTGATTTACTTAATTATTTTATTTTATAATTTAATTTATCAGTTATATTTGTTCACTCATAGAAAGGAATAGTATTTCATACCCAATTTAAATTATAATTAAATTAATAAGATTATGTGTAACATTTTTTTTCATAAGTCCCAAAAATTAAAAGTAATTCAATAGTAAAAATACAATTTTAATTTGCTTCATTCCACTATTAATTATGTATATTTTTTTACAATCATTTCATCTTCTTTAAGACAGTATCAAAACAATATTTATATTTAAAAAAACAACAATATTTTTTTGTCATTATTTGAACTATAAATTTAACTGCGCAGATTTATTAATTGTATTAATCTTTAACTTGTTTTAAATAAATAATTAAAAGTGGAATTAAGCAAATTAAAATTGTGTTTTAATTATTAATCATTATGGGATTCCACAAGTTAAAGCTCAATACAATTAATTAATAATTATATAGTATTATAAATATAAATAATATTATATTATAAATTTTTTATATATAAATAATAATATATATAATTTATATATAAATTATATATAAATAATATTATATTATAAAATTTTTTATTAATAATATTATATTATAAATTTCAGTTTATTGATTTTCGAAATTGTAAATAAACTAGAAAAATTTTTAAATTATACAAAAGCCAAAGCAATATGAAGAATAAAAATCTTTAAAGACGGAAATTTTATAAGTGCGATTTTTGATTGAAAATTGTACATAGGTTTTGACAGCTTGACAGCTTAAATAGACAACTTTTGACTCTTTTTTATAAAAAAGCCTGGCGCAATATATAAGGAATATATACCCTGAATGTGTAGAGAAATGTGAAAGTATTATAACGTGTGCATCAATAGTGGAACTGTCAGTAATTGGTGGTGATGTGTAGCATGCTCGGAAATTTATAGGCGCAGACATTAAGTATACACTTTTCGGTCATACTTTTTTAACATCGACTTCCCAAAGCTGTTTATATGACCGTGGTTTGGTTTGCATTGCTTCAACTGCTTGTCACAATTTTTAAATTTTCTTTATTATCCCTGGCTATTTCTACCTAATATAAAACCGAAAACCTTTGGAAAAAAATTATCTTCAAAACCATGTATTTGTATTTAATTTGCATTTTTATCTCTGTATTTGATTTATTTTGATATAAAAATAGCCTCAAAAAATTAAAAAGTTTATTCAATTTTGAAAAAAAAATTGATTTTTTATTAATAATTTTTTAATTATGACAAAACTCGAATTGGTTTCAAAACGTAGACCTTAAAAAACGTTTCTAATACATACATTTATAATGTTAAATATTAAAAACCTAACGTAAAAATCGCACGTTTGTAAAACTCGATATTGTTACTAAGTAACCTTTTCACCAAAATGTATGTTTTTCTAAACACTATAACGCATTGCTACTCATTTTATATCATAACATTAAATGATTAATTCTTCTTAATATTTGACTTGAATGGGCCTTTTAAATACTATGATTCTTTTTTGATTCGATCAGAATGTCCAACAACTTAATCTCACAAATAATATCAAATGTCCATTATCTTTGTGCAGAACCGTTCTTTAAAATGCATAGATATTCTTTAATATACATATATTTAAAATTATTATAGGTTTATCTACCTATTAACTCGATGATCTTTAAGCATTTATTATAAGAATTGCTAAGTCACGGAGGTGTGGTCTAATTCAACGACTAGTATGTATGTAGGTAGCTCATATTTATTGAAAACCATAATTTTTTTCATCATTACTGAGAAATTATTTTGGCATTAGTAAGAAATATCAAAAGATGATTTAATAATGTATCGAAATCTACATTAAAATTTTCTTCAATAAAATTAGTAAACTATTAAAGTTTAATAAATCATCAATTTTTTATTTTTACAATTGACCTAACCCATTATGCTATATCGAATAATTTATGGTGGGAAAAATGGTCAACAATTTTTATAAATATTACAAAACTTGTTCACAATGTTAAACGATGAATGGTCTAATAGTTAAAAAAAAAATGGAATATAACTTAATTCATAAAGAACTATATGTGTGTGTGTGCATCACACGTGAAGTTATTTTAATAATATAAAAACACCTTAAAAGGTGGAAACAAATGAAGATTAATGCGTTTTTTTTAAAATATATATTATTATTATTATAAAACTATTTATTTAATATACTCTGTTGTAGACACTGTTTCGGAGCCTTTTCAAGTTCATTCAGTTTTTTATTCTTCAAATTTTTACCTTTTGATAAATAATTTTTTGTGATTATGAAATGGACTATGTGGTCTCATAAGCGGTATATTTATTTCTATTTTTTTATTTTATATACACAAGATATGCCAAAACATTCATTTATTAAATTTTTTTTAAATGTAACATAGAAAATGGTATATTTATAATTTATTTACTGACCAAGATGTCTAATCGATACTATTGGACATAAGTGAATAAATGAACTAGTGTACTCAAAAATAAAACGATATATATTTAAAAATTTGTATATACAAGTGAATATAACAACTAATAGAGTTAATTGTGTATACACTTGATATATGGTTATAAAAAAATACACTAGAAATATAAACACATATTCCTTGTATGCATACTTATTTGTAAAGTATCTGAAGTTAAGGTGGAATTGTGGAGAATCTAAGCTATTTGTGAACAAATGTTTCAAAAACAGTTGCTTGTGTTTTTGAAAGAAATATTTTTTGTACATCAACTCTTTTTCTATTTCTTAAGGTTTTTAGGATGGGTCACTGATGGGCCCAGTAGACCAATTTTGCATATTTACGATCCTCAATACAATTTTCTTGTCTAGAATACGTCATCAAAATTGCCCAATATTTTTGTCCGTTTTTTGAGTTTTCTTGATTGCAGACACACGAAAATAGACTAATTAGGTTATTCTATGAACATGCATAGCAAAATTTGTTAATGCCTCAAGATTACCTGTTTAATCCAATTTTTTCCCAAAATTTATAACTGTTAACTTTCTGTACCAAACACACCTTTGGTATTTTTTTAAACAAAATCAAGAAATCAATTTTTAATAGTTATTATATGAAAAAAAAAAAAATATATCAAAAAATTTCATGCTGTTTTATTGTATTACAAATTATCAATGAATTTTTATAGAAATTTTTGGTAAATAAATAAAATATTCATTCACTTTTCAATAAATAAACATAAATAATAATTCTTTATATACCTTTATAAAATAAAAAAAAATTCTTTCTATTATCTTGACACAAATTTTACGATCATGTTACACCTATTCTTTGAAGGTAAAACACCTAAAGAAGACAACTCAATTCAAATTCATTTATGACGAATAGTTTTTTTTTTTTTTTTTATAGAAATATTTCATAAAAATTAAAGTGCCACTTGAACTTATTTATCATAATAATCAATAGAAAACCAATACTATCTATTGTTATTTATGGATATTCTTGAATGAATGAATGTGTGTCTATTAAAAAATATTATTTATTAATCAATGCAAAATATATTATTGTCGATATTTTTTGCGCAGTCATTATTGTTAGAAAATTTTATTCACAAACAAAGATTTTATGTATACTATTTATTTTTTAGTTTGTAGATAAAAAGCAAAAGCCCACTTTGGTGGAGACTTTATAATTTCTCTTTATAAGCTCTTTTTTATTCCATTTTTTATAGCCATGAATGGATTAAGACTATGAAGCACTCACTTGATTATTATTTGCTTGCACCATTATTAATATTTGTTTATTTTCGTTACTGAAATCATGTTCTCCATAAGTTTATTGATCAATGTTAAGCACAAATCATATAGACTCATCAGGTAGATTGGCTATTAAAGGTGTATTCTCGATTCTCAATGTCGCTACAAAACTTAATTTAAAATTTTGTAATAGACAATTGTATTACAATAATCTACCATGAATGCATGAAGTGTACCCTGCCTCCCAAAATAAATAAAGTATAAATCGGCTAATTTTAGTTTCTACCTTTCCCTAATTACATTTACAGCACCAATTATTTGCTTTATATTTACAAGATCCATTCCCCCTGTTCGATTCAAAATTGTTGGTATATGTTCACACTTGCTTGAAATTGGAACCATAAGTCAAAATAAGAAAAATAGACTATTAATAGACTTAAATAATGTGAAATTATACCTTTTATATTATTATTGATGCGTACTTGAAAGTCAATTATTATTTATTTCAAAGACTTAAATATGTGGTTATTTAGTATTTAGATTTTTTAAACTAAGTACTTATGATTTATGAATGTTCATAAAAAATTTGTTTTATAAACTGTATTATTATACTTTGGTCAATATTTCATTCATTTGTGTTTTTATCACTACATATTATATTCTATGCAGTTCTTCTATTACGATATGAAGTATATTCACTAGATATTAAAGTGTAAAGTTAAAAAAAAATAGTTGTAAAAACTTTTCAAGAACTGCTATTATACTAAGAAGAAAGACTTTCAAGTACCATGCTGGGAAATATTGTTCATCAAAGTTACTATGTATAGTAAAATGATGACTTATTATTGTGAATTGTTCAATACGAAAATGAATTTCATGCTACAAGATTTTAAACAGTTTTAAAATGATCTACTGATATGATATGATCTTTTAACTTACATGATCTAAAATTGTATACAGTTCTTTTATCAAGATATTGTATGTAGGGTCTGGGACCAATTTGGCAATTTAATGTAAAAGTAATACTTAAGAATGTGAATGCTAAAATTATCATCACTGTTTTATTTTCACGGGGCTCGGAAAATATTTAAAAACTCCATTAAAGTGTAACCTTAAAGTCTTCTTAAGATAAAAATTAAAAAAAAAAAAATTTGGAAAACGGTTGACCCTAAAGCTCATCCCTGCAAATTCCCGCTAATTTCATACCAAAGCACTTAAAATTTAACATATTACAATGTTTTTGAGCTTAAAATTTTGTTTTTGAGTATTGATGTAAAAAAAAAAATTGTTCCCGAATATTGCGTAAACGATGTCTCTCGAACCAATCAATCGATTTTTACGTTCTTGGCGGCAATCGACGAGGTTTTAAGAGGTTTAATAATTATTTATTTTATCAAAAACGACCCGAAAAGAAATGTGGGAGTTATGTTAAAAAATACTTGTTCCTAAATATTTCGTTAACGATATCTTTCGAACCAACCAACCGAATTTTACGTTCTTGGCGGCAATCGACGAGGTTTTTAGAGGTTTAATAATTATTTTATGTCATCAAAAACGATCCGAAAAGAAATGTGAGCGTTATGTTAAAAAACACTTGTTCCCAAATATTTCGTTAACGATATCTTTCGAACCAATCAACCGATTTTCATTTTCTTTCGTTCTTGGCGGCGATTGACGTAATTTTTTTAGCTTTAATAATTATTTACTTTCATTAAAAATGACCTGAAAAGAAATGTCGAAGTTATGAAAAAAAACACATTTTTATGAAATTTTTTGTTTACTATATCTCTCGAACGAATCAACTGATTTTAACCGAAATAGCAGCGTTCGACGTGGTTTATCAAGGTTAAGATCTGATTAGTTTTGGAGTTGATCGATATAGCTATTTAAAAGTTATTCCAATAAAACCACATAAAAAAGGTTTTTCTAAGTTTTTTTGAAATTTCTCAAAATTCACCAGTTCGATTTGGACTAGATTCAAAATCTAAGTTTGGTCAAGTCTTTTAACACCAACCGCGATGAAGTCGGTCGAGCCGTTCAAAAGTTATAAGCGGTTCACATACTTTCAGACACACACACATACATACAGGCATAGTGACAACCTCGCAGGGGTAGTAAGGGAAGCTTCCTGTAACCTAAAAACGTCGATATCTGATGAAAACTCGATTTGTACAAAACTGGGTTAAACCAATAACTTCCTTGAAAATCTTCGATTTTCTTAGCGGGAAGTTAATAAAAGGGTAAGCTTGCTTATATATATAAACCGCTGACTGTTTTGATTCTTTGAATGAGAGGTTATGAGTTTTAAATCCCAATATCAGAAATTTATTTATCAACTATAATTAAATGATCAATTAAATGATAATACCTTAGCTACATCAATAAGAACGAAAAAGCCTACCATGTTTGTGTGAGACTTATATAGATTTCCTCAAAATCATTGCTCTGTTCACTTCAACCTAATTTGAGTGAAAATAAATGTATGCAAAATAAAATAAAATAAATGATGGCGTGGATATACTCTCTTGTAGATGGATATATCTCAAAAACGGAGATTTTACCTAGTACTAGTTAATGGACGATTACTATTATTATTGTTCCAACGGGCCACCGTTAAAAAATGATATTGTTGATTACTATAATCAGAAATAGCGTTTATTAACTCTTTTGTAAAAATATTATATATTAGACAGCTAATTTTTTTAATCATAAAAATGTTCTACAAAGTTGCTTTCAAAAATTCAATATTTTCTTTAATCCATGTCATCACTTATGTTCGTATAAGTTTTAAATGTTTAAAACGGCTGATGGGTTATCTCCGAATTGTTGTTCGTTTTAAACGTTCAATGCTAATTGGCACAATTTTCTTCGAACGAAACATGACCTTCAACGATTCGAATATGTTTATATACGATAATTATTAAGAACATGAATTTAAAAAAAACTTAGATATTTGCAATCATGGTAAGCTTAAAAAACGTTGAGTTTTCGAATTTATTGTAATAATAAAAATATGATATTGATTACAAAATAAATAATATTAAATAAACAATTATTTATGTCAATATTTTTATTAGTTTGCGAGAAGAGATCTATTAATTTATTTGTTTATTCTCTTAAATTATGTATTTGCAACGACGTAATATGTATAAACAGTGATTATTGTAATATCTGTCATCAATATATTTATCAAATACTAATCAATTTATACAGTCATTAATTTTATAAATAATCTATCTCATTTTGTAATATTTTTTAATAATGTGTATTTAAATTGTAATTTATGTGATATATAAGGTTTTTGAAATGAAAAATGATGGCTCTCATATTGCGAAATTTGAAATGAGTTTCTTAACATATAGACGAAGCTATTTAGAAATAATATCTCGATTTTAGAAATACAGGTCGTAGATACATTTGAAAAAACCCATTTTGATTCATTGCTTTTATTGTTTTACATTAAAAAATGAAATGTGTTTAATATTTGTCTAAAATCTCTAAAAATTAAAAAAAAAAACTTTATGAAACTCAGTATATAAGGGTTTTTGAGGTAGCTGACAACGATAAAAAATGTATATTAAAGCCAAAAATTACTTTAACTACATTTATTAGGTGTTTAAATATAAAGTGCATACAAAAAGTGCATAATTTATCAAAAAAGTAAATATGTAAAGGTTTTTGAGGTCTTTGCTGAATACGACAAATATAATGATTAGAGCCAAAAATTTCTTAAAATGCCATTATTATGAATTTAAATATGCATTTTTTAGGGAATTAAAAATAAAATTGTTCTGCCTGTAATTAAACTGTGTACAAACATCACAGAGCACGTGATTAAATTGTTTTTAATACACGTATTTTTAATAGTAACTAAAAGTGTTTAAGCATAATGAATATAGAAAAGGTATCAAAATTAGTTTATGCTTATACACAAAAAAAATTCAAATACCCATACAAAGGTACATTATTTATTTCGTGGAAACCTATGCAAGTGCTTAAAGTTAAAAATCATCTGATTTATACTTTTTGTAAACGGAATAATAAAAAATAATTGCATGTTAATGTGCACCCAGTTTTTACGATTCCTAAAAACTGCAAACACAAAATTTCACAAAAAGGTATTTTTTATGTTACCAACATAAAATTCTTATTCATTTTGAGATTTAAAAAAATAATTTGCTTTTTATCATTTCATATATTCATTTTTAGAAATTTTTTGAAAATATTACAAAATTGCATGTAAAATGTATAGTAAATACAGTTAATGCATAGTAAATACAGCTAACTGAAAACATAGATACTCAGTTTCATCAAATTTTATTAATTTTTAGACGTTTTAGAAAAACTATGCACTATTTGTAAGCACTTTATATTTCAACATATAAAGTGCTTAATTATAATGAATACAGTTAGTAATTTTTGGCTCTAATAAATATTTTTATCTTCACCAGTTACCTCGAAAATCCTTATTTAACATTTGAGTTTCTTGGTATTCATTTTTAGAGATTTTTAGAAAAATTATACACTTTTAGAATGCATTTTATGCATTTTAAATGTAAAATCAATAACGTAATTTATCACAATGGGCAGACATTTTGTCTAATGTATTTCTGAGCATAATGCAAACGACCGCAAGTCTGTACAACCCGTATTTTAAAATATCCAGAGTAAAAATGATCTAAATTTCCAAATATAATAATAATAGTATCTACAGCATATTTATTATTCCTTTTGTTTATTTTGACAAGAATAGGCAATTATGAAGATTCTGTTTTCTTTGGTGTTCAACCTTTTTTTGAGATCAATTATTAACGACTGCCAAAAGAAGGAGTTAAGTTTTCAGATTCATTATGAGTATTAGACAACTTTGTATATACTCATCAAGACCTAAAATTTGATGCTCATATTAAAAATTATATAGAATTTGTTCAAGCATTTAGAAGTTATAGTAGAATAAAGAAACTCATATACGATACGTGAACACTGAAAACTTTACAAGTGTACATCAAAACACCTTTGGATGCAAACAATTTAATCAGACTTACAAATGAAACCCAACTAGCATTATTAAATTTTTTACGAAAATCTGTAAAAATAAAATCATATTTTTATATGCTTCTCGCTTTTTATAGCAAAATGATTGGTTTTTTTGGTTTTTGGTGATATGAGATAGGTACTCCATCTTACCCGGTACCTTTACTTGTCACTTTTTCTCCTAGGTAAATGTATTTTAATATTAGCGTTCCCTTTTTGCCATATGGAAAATGAACCGATTTTGCCAACTTAAATTCACCTTTTAGGCTTTGAATAAGCCACCAAAATTTCAGATCGGTATCTTTTTTAATTTTTGAGTAATTTTGATGCCGGATGGATGGACAAATGGACAGTCAGAAGAAACGACTAACATACTGCAATGGAATAATTAGGCGATTCTATGAACACTTTTACTAAAATTTCATTTGTTCGGTCAATATTTGCTACCGTTACAAACTTTATACTAAAACTAATGTACTCTGACGTATTCAATGTATGTCGAGTATAAAAAACTTATTCAATTCAATAAATACTACTTATTCCAGCCATTAATTATGAACTATTTTTATTTAAATTATCAAATATACGAAGATGCGGGAACAACCTTCATTTTAATACATTTTCAATTAACCATTATATTGATTAATTATCTAAATATCATTAAATTTACGAATATTCAACAAAAATATAAACAGAAGTAAAAATTGATTGAAAAACAGTTTTAACAAAATGAAAAAAAAAAAGATTTTATCAGTATGAAACATATTAATCACGTTTAGCTTTGTGTTAAAGCAAAAACAGATTTCAACATATTATTAAAGATAAACCATATACATATCACATTGAAAACAGAAATATATTATTATTTTAAATATTATTTCTCTAAAATCAACTAACAATCTTACAGATATTTATCATTGGAAATATCTCAGATCAATATCTACAATTTTAAATAAAAGTTGATTTTAAAATTTATTTAAATTGTGTATACTATGTTTGTGTTTATTTATATGTGTAGAATTTTAGAAATAATTCATTTTTTCGTGCAGTACAAAAAAATTATAATTTATTAAACTTTGCTAGGACAAAGACTTCGCCAACATTATAGTAAAAAAATGGCAAAATGAAAACATCCCAAAAACCTCCTCAAATGTTTATAAAATCTTATAAATGTTCGTTCAGTATTATAATTATTAATGATAAACTCTAGGATTTTTCGAATAAATTTCGATTTTTTGCCCCAAATTTCTAGACCAAATTATTTTGTATTTTTATACACACGTATTTCGACAACAAAGTAGGCATCATCAGTAAGAATTAGCTAAACATGTGTGCAGACCGTCACCAAATTAGCAACTACTAATATCTCCTAAGAGAATCATTACAACTAGCTAATTTTTACTGATGATGACTACTTTGTAGCCGAAATACGTATTTATAAAAATACAAAATATAATTGAGGCAAAAAATCGAACTTTGTTCATTCAGTAGTTTTTGTGTTTCGCAGTTTCGTATGAATAATTTTAACAGACGAATCGAATACAGACATGTATAAAAAATTTGTTTATTCGGTGCGAAAAAGAATTTTTTTTTCTACAATAGCGAATATTATAATTCCAAAATTTGTACATACAACTCGCAAATAAAATATTAGAGCATTAGACATTACAATGTCTAAAAAATACTTATTAAGTTTTTAATAGAAAAAAAATTAATTAATTTATTATTACCAGAATAGATAAATTTGGGAAACGAAATAAATTAGGCTTATAAAATTAATGTACTGGGTGCTCATAAACATATCATATCTTTTATAAATATACGCCAAACAATTTGTTGGCTTAGTTATGATTAGTATTACAAAAGTTTTCGTCAACAAAAATTCAGAAATGTTTGTAGTTTTCTTTTGTGGATCGGGAAAAATTTTCAAATACCCCCACAAGCTTTAAATTTAAATTGACATTCGTTATTAGTATCCAGTAGTAAAACCAGATGTACGTTGTCCGACAATTTGAAAATTTCCTGTGACAATAACAAAATAACAGGTGCTGTCAATTTTCAGCTTGTGGGGACAGTCAAAAATTTTACAGCCTCATTTTTTATAATTCAAAAATTAAAACAACTCATTTTTCAGAATTGCCGCAGTGAAAAAATTTTAAAAAATATATTTTTCAGTGATATTACATGCATATGGGAATCAGGACTATAGAAGTTAATATCCGTTTAGTTAATTTGTTTCCAAAGTAAATTATTTTATTCTTTTATGATTGTTAACAGCTTGTTCTACGCTTCAAACGAATGCGAATTTACAGAAGTTACAAATATTTTTGCTTTATTTGAGTATTGAACCTTAACCTAAACTGGCTTAACAATAATACTTTCAAAGTCAATGAACAATAAATAGAATGCAGATGATGCGACATGAATTGTTGTTAAAAGTAAAAACAACAATTCCTTATTAAGAGGAATTTAATAACATTGTTTTACATATTCTTATGTTTATAAATTGACGAAGTGTGTTGTGTTTTTTAGATCTAAACGTAACATCTCAAATCAGGAGTCCATCATTTGTATTATTATGCACATGCAGAGCGGCAAGTGTGTAAATATCCTAATAAGCATATATGTAAACATTTTATCTATTATCAAAAAAACAAAAAAAAAACCATTATACTTTATCAAGAAAAATTTTTAACAAACACATTTTTTGTCTATTTTTGGAACAAGTAGTATGATGATATTCAAGATCACATTCGTAGTTATGCCCATGAACGAGAGCATTTTTTATTTCGATCGTGCATACCAGATTGATAAATAAAAGTAAAAATTTTTATTGAATTGTTCACAGGTTTCGATTCAAAGCTGAAATTCAACGCTAAGTTCATGGAAATGGCAGTTTGATGTTCAATTGGAGAAGAAATTTAGAGGTTTTTAAGGCAATATTTATATTCTAACTTGAATATATCTTCGTATCAAATTGTTTCAAAATCTATTCAGTGATATGACGTAATATGTTAAAAACAAACATATTTTCACATTTGATATGGATATGAATTGGAAATATATTTTAATATATTATAATAAATTTTTTACTTAAATATTGGTATTTAAAAATGGGGATATTTAAAAATACTACGAGACGAATGGAAATTAGTTAATAGAATCGTGTGAAGGTTCGTTAGTCGAACAGATTAAATTTATTATAACTGAAAAAAGCTACCCAGGAATTTCAAATATCCATAAAAAGTAACTTGTACCCTAGAGAACTAATTGAGCATAAATTTATTAAAATTCACTAAGCTGTTAAGAAAAAAATAAAAACTGGTTCACAATGTCGTTATTAATGGAATAATTAATTAGTGCATAAGAAAGTTCGGCAACATTCTCGTCAGCTGTGACCTAAAGTCACTTGCAGTTGTTCGTTTCATTTTGAAATCGTAATAATTCGTTTAAATAACCTTTGTTGGATATTATTTTATTTTGCCATGAAAACAGACAAGATCTTAGTCAATATTTTTAAATGCTATGCGTTTAATTTGACAGCTTATAGATAAGGAACGCATGTAATCATAAACATTATGTATTACAGAGAGCGTGATATATTTTTGACAATTTTACCCACATTGAATTATGCAACTGTTTACGGTGTTGACTATATTTCATATACAATAAAATATATTAAATCATACTCCTAACTTTTCGTAGTCTATTCTAAAATAATTTTACTATATGTTACAACTTAAAACAATCGAATACAAGTCTACATGCTGAGACAAAAGTTTTTTATAGAAGATTTAAAATATTGTTAATTTCATTTGAAAGGCATTTTTTTAAATATATTTAAAAGTTAAATAGAGATTTAATAAAACTGAATTGGAATATTTTTATATTTATTTTAATATAATTATAATCGTCAATTGAAATAATGAGTTCAAACCATCCACTTTTTTTACCTCCTTGTATCCCAAACACCCTTAAGTATAAAATACATGTTTTATTTAAATTAACATTAGAAAATTTATCATTGTTTTACGGTGAATTTAACTTAATCATCTCAAAACTATCTTTGATATAATTTAATCAATGGTTCCGATTAGTTACCGAGTACCACGATTGTAATTGTGCAATCTTGGACCTTCATGACCAAATGGTGTTTCAACCTTTAGAAAACATCAAAGTCAGAAAATTGTAGTATGTATCTGACACGATATTTTTGTAAATAAAAATCAATTGACATGCAGATTCTATGAACGTCCATACCAAAATAGTCTGGTTCACATGTACTATTAGATATAGAATTTTACAATAGTCTCGAAAAAATTACGAAACTAGTGTCCCTTCGATTCGTATTGTCAACAAAAAAATTTTAAGGAAAAGTCCAAAAAGGGGCTGAAAAAAACTAAAAAAGTAATAAACAATTAAGTGAGAAAAAAGTAACGATTTGGTTTTTTTTGAATGACATACTCATGTTACTCCAATATTCAACTGCAATGTACATTACATTCATCGTATTTAAAAGTATTTATCATTCATCGTATTTACCATTTATTCTCAATGGTAAACCGATCTTTATCTATTCCAATTGACCTTTATCATGTCAGTGGCTAGCTACAACAAACAAATGGATACCATCAAACCGATAACAAGAAATAATGGATATGACCCAGACAAAATGGAGAAAAACAAGAAAAACAAGAGATGCAAAATACCTCGGAAATCAGCTTAGCATCGTTCGGGAACGCGTCAAATAGGATAGGTAAAATATTTCAGTTGTAAGGTGTAAACATTGCATATAAATCACTGAACATACTAAAACACCTTATAACATCACGAAATTGACAAAAACACCAAATTAAGAATATATAAATTCTCATGCCAAGATTGTCAGGTTTGTTACCATGGGCAAACAGGGAGATCCTGTAACTGTATCTGGAATGAATATCTCAGATCTTATAGACTGAAAAATCAAATTCTTCTTTTGACAACCATCTACTCCGCCAGAACCATAATTCATATAGACATTTGGAAATGTTGCACATATCCAAAAAAGGATACAAGTTGGGAGTTTTGTAGGCCCTGGAAATTTATAAACACAAAAAGGACCCCAACCTATCCCAAATGAGCAAATGGAAACCATGGTCTACTCCAAAATATTTTCCCTACTGGGATAACCCCTTTTGTTTACTGAAATTTTTTACAATTCTGTTTTTTTAACTTTTTTAACAGATTTAAAAGTTTTACCAACAATATTTTGTATAGTATTGTTACATTTTTATTAACTTTGAAACTTTTTAATAAAAAATTATTTTTTTAAATTTTATCATTAATGTTACTTTATATTTATATTTTTTTTTTTTAAATAATTGTTTTAAAGAAAAACAAACACATGATAATATAATTTATAAACGACATAGTTGTTTTTAACATAAATTTTTCTATAAATACGACGAATTGTACATAATCGCAGTTGAATATGGAATAACATCCGAAACATGTCGCATAACAGAATATAATAAAGTATTTAAGCAATAATTAGAATGTGTACATTTATTTATTCACATAAAATATTTAATCAATTTTAAATAATTTATCTAAAAATATTTGTGTTTAACTTGAGTAGTTAATTTTTACTTTTTTTTATTATTTTTATCACCAATAAAAATAGATCCAATTTAAATTGACGTAATGACATATGATTGTATATATCGTGTATGTTTATGTGTAGGATGCAGTCAGTGTTTATAGTAATAGTATAGATATGTATATATCACAATAAAATAAAATAATACCTGTTTTTTGCAGTATAATATATAAATACAGTAAGTATTTTATATAATATTAAAAGATTGCACGTGAATTTTATTTGATAACATATAATATAAACTATAATACAAACACATATCTACTTACTAGTTACCAATAGTAAGTATATCTTAAGTATGTATTGAGAAAGCAATTGATTTATAATCTAATTAGTCTGGACAGCTATGTTTAAAGACAGGTTCACTTATAATAATATGTTTGTTCTATTTATACAAAGTGATTTTAAATGAATCAAACATTATATTATCTAATGTAACAGTGCAAACTACAGTAGATTTGTAAACTGAACATCACACTTAGAACAAAAAAAAATAACCGCATCTTCCTTGCTTCCATACGAACAAAGGATTACTAAAATTTTAGTTCTTATTTCTGCTGATCTTGTCCTTTTAAATTGATTGCAAAGAAAAAAAGTAGTTTGGAAAAAGTTGGTATTTTTGAAGATTTATCAAAAAAATAAAACATATTTTCCATTTTCAATGATCATTTTACAGTGATTGTAAAATACAGCATCTTTCTATAACTTGTTAAGAAAAAATTGGTATTTTTGGAGGTGTTTTCAAAGTGATAGTTGAAATTTTCCAAAAAACTGTAAAGAAAACATCAATTTAACACTTTAATTATGTATTATTTTCTGTTTAATAACTCAAAAAACTATTAATTATATAATAAGTGAAGATGACAACTAACCGAGTTAATTGTTGAGATCCTCGACATATGGTTATTAATCATATCAATCTTTAAACTACTTTCAATCATTAACACGCATAAAATACTCTAAATATCCAGTTTATATACTTAGACATATATAATAATAATAATATGCGTTGTATTTGTACTATTACAAGCTAGTTTTGAGCAAAAATTCTGGCATCTTTTAATTAAATATAAAGATGTTTCAAACAAAAGTGTTTTAAATATTTTTTGGTTCAAAAGTTTTCGAAAAAAATTAACGTTGATTACATTAACCTCTTACAAACCGTCATCAAATTAGCAACGAGTAACATCTCCTCAGAGAATCATTACAACTAGCTAATTTATACTGATGACTACTTTGTAGTGGAAATACGTATTTATAAAATACAAAATAATTTGATCTAGAAAATTGGGGGAAAAAATCGAAATTTATACATAAACCTACATTTGGCCTACAGCCAGCCTTCTAATTGGATTAATAGCCGTTAGTTTTTAGACGTTCCTGTATACCCGGCTTACAACTTAGATACAATGACATCTATATTTTTGATGCTTCAACTCCCTTTAAAAATGTTTCAGTCGTTTAAAATTACTCTGTATTTTTTACATACTACACATTGAGTTTAACATTTTGTGTTTTTTAAAGCTACTTTTTTAATTCTTTGTTTTATTATAATGTTTTACTGTTGTTTGTGAAGAAGTCTTCTTCAAATTTATAAGAAGAATAATGATATAGTAATACAAGGGCACTTCGCAATTATTTTAAGGTCACCATTATTTATCGTTAAAAAACTTATTGGTGACGTAGGTACAAGTGGCAACGGTAAAATGAAATACTGAAAGATACTAAGATTTTCTGTGAAAGTGTAAAAGTCATTTAAGTTAAATGAAGCTCTTGTAATTTCGATGTAATTCATATTATCGAAAGAATTCTTAAAATAATGGTCAAATTGGTAACAAATGCTACTTATTACTTTTCTAACTTCTCTATTAATATAAAAAGTTAGTTTTTGCTTATTAATTTATTACGGGATACCATTAGCATTGACATTCTAGATGTTGTCTTTGCTGTGTAAATTTTAAAAATCAAATTATAAAATACGCTTGTTAGTAACAAATTAAAAGTTTTACAAAAATCTAAACTTTAGTGAAAGTTCTTGACTCAAATTGACTTACAAAAAATATATCAAATGTATGGAAAAGATACATAGCTATATGTACATAATAACTTACATTGGCATCCACATAAACTGTCACATTGAAATGTCAAAATTTGGGATCCACAAAATTCGATTAAAAAAAAAACACATTTCACTCGAAAATTAATGAATATTAATCATCTGAATCGCCAAATTTTTGCTCGACTAATACAGGCGGATTGAAGGGATGAATTTAATAGAAAATAATTTATCCGTTTCAAACTGTAAATAAATTTTTACATGCCCATAAGTTAGTTACTGAATTAACCAAAAAGTTGTCATTTCCTGAATGAATATATGATATTGGACTAAAAACAGAGATTCTATAAATTGTAATGGTATTGAAAACAATCTGATTTTGTGACAAATATTTGTTGTGTATATGAAGAAAATATTTTCTAACGAACTATTAAAATGTGGTTTTATTAAATAAAATATAAAATAATACCAGTTTTCAAATGATCATTAACATTTTGTAGGTGTTTTTTTTAATCAGAATCTTTTATTTTCAATATCACTTTATAAAATATGTACACGTGCGTGCAATGGAATTATTCCATATGCAAAGTTCTGCTTAAGATTCGATATAGTATAATTATAATTATATATCTATCTGTATTTGAATAATTGGTATGAATTAAAATTAGTTTGCATTTAACTTCATTTGACTTTAAATTAAAAATATAAACATCTATCTTGAATTACGTTTTTCATATATCTATTATTTACTTCAATCAAGGGCGCTTTTCAAATAATAATTTTTTATAAACCTATTTATATATTTTAATATTTGACATAACATACAAAATGTCCCCAGAATCATTTCCCATATGGCCAAAAAGGGGATGTAATAGTAAAATGTACATAAATATAATATCCACAATATTAACATACACAAATTGAACATTCAAAGTAACTTAGGTACGTATTATAATACACAAACCTCCCTATATCTTTTGAATGATTTAAAAACAAAGAAATAATATCAGTTTGCTGTGAAAAAATGATTATAGTATTAGTTTTTAACGTTTTTGTTTTGTTTTTTGTTTTGAATGAATGTGTATATTTTATATAAGTGTATTTTAATATTGGCTTCCCTTTTTTCTCACATGGAAAATGATTCTGTTGCCATACTGTGTACAATATTTATATTATTTTTTATAGTGGACATATATACAATGCGTTAGAATTTTTTAAGGCTAAAGTTTATATTGATAGAAAATATTGAAGCTGCAAACAAAATTTTGTTATACATGTTTATAGAAGAATCATCTAAGTAGTTCATTTCTGCATGTCCCACCATTCGCCCGTCCGTTTGTTTGCGCGTCATCAAGATAACTAAAAATCGGGCGATTGGGTCCAAAACAAACAAACTTTGTTTGAAACATTTTTTCGTAAGATATAAGATATTCACCACAATTTTAGCTAATAAACACATATATAACTACAATTGATTTTTTTATTATATATGTAGGTATTTATAAGTTTTATGGACTGCTTATTTAGAGTATTTTATGAATGCTAATTATTCAAATATTGATAATCGACCATAACTGGAGTATCTAAACAATTAACACTGTTAGTTCTTTACTTTTTTTAAATATAGTATATGAATAAATTCTTGTCAGTTATAAGTCACAACAAATCGAATTGTCTTTGATTTGGATTACAATTATCTTTATTTCTTAGCAATGAAATTTGGTGTACACAATCTGAACATAAAAACGGAGGGATTGTCAAAGACTTTTTATTGAAAAACTATTTCTAAGTAGGCATCACATTTTCAACTATTATTTTTCAATCATTTATTCCACGAATTTGAACCCTAGAGTATGCACGTCAAGTTGTTGAATGAGATACAATTTTTCTCAATAAATAAAACCTACTTCAAATAATAAACTTAAAAGTAATAAAGAAAATATTTCAAATGAAGTACTTCAATTAATAATAAATTTGCTTACGAACCAATTTTAGTTAGTAATATAATTTTCGTCGAATTTTTTGATGTGAAACATCTATAGGCGAGGGTAAACTTGATTGTTGGCATGGCAATATAGGCCGTGTAAACGTATCTCCATTTTAGTTTAGTTTGATAATTCTTTATTAGCATCATAATATAAATACAAGTCGGCTTACAACTATAGCTCCTAGCCTAAGCTTTATCTATAATACATCATCTTATATACCAGTTACATCGAGATTACAATTTTTCATCACATCGTTTGAATAAAAATGGAAAATTAAAAAAAAAAACCATTTGAAAATACTTACACTAAGTGGATGGATAGGCCATCACTATAACTAACTTAACAAATAAATATTAAAGAAAAAGGCTTAAATTAAAGAAACTAAATACAATTAAGATTACACCGGAACTAGGTGCAATCGACATCGTGTGGCATGGGAAATCTTTTCCTAAAAAGCAGCACCCTTGCGTCAAATTTGCTCAGTTTGCTGATTTCTGGGAAGGGATTGTTACGGGAAGATTGGAAAAAGGATTAAAGTTTCCCCATGCTATATGATAGACTATAAGTACTATACGTAGTCTATAGGTAATACGCAAGCGACTGTGCGCAATCTGTCTTGCCACACTGATTTCGCCTACATATAGTTTATATAGTATTATTTACTTCGTTACATATGTTAGGGTAAACCTACAAAATTATTTCGATATTTCACATCTGCCAGGCGTCGCGTGACCGCTCACAATTTTTTTTTTGTAACCTTTAATTTTGAATATATTTTTGATCAAACTTCTATATTTATTTTAGAAATATATTCTCCAAAGTTATACAGAATAAAATTGAATCGTTATTTCGTATATGGTTTTATTTTTAGTTGAAATCTTCAGTTTGTTAGATTTTTTTGAATTGTAATGTACATTAACATATAAGTAGTATATTTTTACAATAGAAAAGATTACAAGTGAAGGAATTCTTTTAAAACATAGTTAAAGTATGTTTAAATAGAATTTATCTCACAACATTCTTACATATGAAATAAGTCATGAATACTAAAACTCACACTCACTGTTCGTTAAACTACTGCAACAGAATAGACAGATAAACGACAATTGTTCTTTCAAAAAAAAGGTGGTGCTGATTATTTCAATTATAATGTTTTATTATATCAGTGGTGCTTGCTGCAACTTGAAAAAATCAAATTGTCGAATTGTCCAAATCACAAAAAATAAAACAATTGACTTTGACTTTATGTTTTGTTAAATTAAGGAATGTTGGCATATCTTATAGCCAATTATGCATGTAATATGGAAAGAAAAAATGCTCTTTAATTTAATGGAATTGAATTGAATATAACTTCAATCCGTCCATCATTACAGATAAAAGAGTTCCCAACCTCAAAATCTGAGAATTAGTTATAAATTGTTTTGAAATTAACTTATAATAACAACTAAGACTCTTAATTCTATATCAATTAAACGTTATTTCTTTGTGAATATTATTAATTTTTTTACGGTTTAATCCTTATCTTTTTGGTTTTTGTTGATGGACAGACGAACAGACAATCGGAAATAAGCTAATAAGGTGATTCTTGAAACAATAAAATTTTGGTAACGCCTTCAATATTTGTTAGCGTTACAAACTTTAGACTTAAACTAATATAATGTGTCGAGTATAATGCAGAGAATACGAAAGATGGTGTGAGCAGATAGATTTGATAATTTCTGACATCTACATACATTTAATTTTTCTATATTAAAGTTTATTTATATAATTTATACCTGTGTTAATATGGAATCGAAATATAGTTCAATACCTCCAAAAACTTATTTAGCTATTATTTAAGGTATTGCTAGTAAAATTGTAAGTAATTTTAAACTTATTTACATAAATTGACTTGAAAAAAAAAGAAGTATAATTACAATAAATAATTTAACTTTTAATTTAAATATCAACACAAATAATTAAACAAAATAAATCATTATAATAAATTTTTATAAATTGTAAGGAGAGTGTCAGTCACATTGCAATTGAACAAAATACCAGCATTCACTGTTTAACTTAAAATATTATAAAACATTTATTACGCGTCGTCTTTTAAGTTGCTTGATAATTGTTTATAAGTTAAAGCAGGTGGATACTTCAGTTAGGTAGTTACGTATACAGACATTTAAAACTTACAATTAAAATTGTCATACACAAATTAAAATAAACTTGTTTGTTTGAGTTTTTTTTTTTTTTGAAGTAAATATAAATTGTTTAAAGCCTTATTATTGTTTATAGTATGGGCAATTATGGCGTCAAAGATTGTTTATTGAATTTAAAATTGTTTTCGCCACTTAAGATTTAAACATTGAAGCCATTTTTATAATCAACGTTTCGCAAAAACTTCAATGTCGATTTTGAAGTTTACTATCTATTTTTTAATATCTCTACGTCTAAATGTCGAAAATTCATAGTATCATATATTATCTCCAACTTTAAATCTTTACATCTCCTCTGTTTAATGGTTATCGGAAAAATTACGAGGCACTTACTCCCTTATTAATTTGAGAGAACTGCTGCGAAATTTTTGATTCGAAATTTCAATTCTATAAATTCATATTTACTTGTTTGATTTTACCACAATCTACGTCTTTACGGCGGATGCCAAATACAAACTTTGCTTTCAATTTCTTACTTCGCATCATAGTGCGGTGCTTGTCACGGTTTTCTCTGTCGTTGGGCAAAGCTTACACGGTTGTGTTACCACGGTTAGTAGAATAGGTAAGATAATATTTACATGGTGTACGTCCGACTCACTCCTTTGAGGTTTGAATTTGTGTTTCATGCTTTCTATGTTGGTGATTTGGATTGTATCTTGTGCGAAAAATCAAAACTTGAAAACCCACTTCACCTGTTTGTGGGTTGGTTTTCAAAAAATTTCCCTAGTCTGCGCATTTAAGAAAAAAAACCCTCATACCTAACTTCACCTTGCTACATGCAGCAAACACTTCAGTCAGTTTCGCCTTTGATAATAATCTGGAATCTTATGAATATTAATTTGACTTGGTCATTAAGGAAAAAATAAATCACAAAAAATTAGAATTAGGTATCAGAATCCAATGCAAAATACAAACGTAAAATAATTCTTAAAAATTTATATATGAAATGGATATGAATTTAATTGATATAAATTAATTTTTGTAAGTACATTTTCCAATGAGAACGTTGCGAATTTGTAGGCAGACAGCAAAGATAATGTTTGACAATACCAAATAATATATTTTATAATATATATATATAAGCACGTGCAAACCGTCACCAAATTAGCAACGACTAACATCTCAGATAATCATTACAACTAGCTAATTCATACTGATGATGACTACTTTGTAGTAGAAATGCGTATTTATTAAAATACAAAATAGTTTGATCTAGGAAATTTGGGTAAAAAATCGAAATTTATTCATATAATATATATTTAAATATATATTCTGTGTCGTCTGTGTTTTTGAATTACGTTGATCAGCCTACTTGGAATATCTATCTGAATGTCCTTTAACACCTATGGGCCTCCAACTATAAAATTTTGAACTTTAACAAATAGAATTCTTTTATAAAAAATTCAATTAATTATATTTACATGTAAATTTACGAACATCTATACTAAAATTTTTAAATTTAGTTTTATGAAAAACGATTAATATTAATTTAAATTTTTTGTTTAAAACACAACGAAGCATACTTAATGTATACTCAAAAAATATAAAAATGCGACAATTTTTTATACCAATTTAAGAACATTAAATACCCGATTGTTTTATTGTATTATAATTTATTTAAAGTTGTGTATCAGATTTTATTTTGTTGAGCTAGTAAAAAATATAGCATGAAATTTGGCATAAATTAAAATTTATGTGGAAATATTGTTAAATATTCTAAATTTGAGTCACATTATTAATTTATTATCTTAAAATTAAAATTCGATATTTTTATGTTTATATCACGTAGCCTAAAACACTAAATTGCCATGGTCTAAAGTCAGTTTGGTATAACTAATTAGTTATCTTTGTCAGTTTTGTCAAAACAGTTATTTTAATTAGTAATAAATATTTAAAAGTTTTAGGTTATGTATGGTTTGCTCTCAGTGTGTTACCAATATTTTCAATATTATATACCTATATTACGTCACCAAAAATGACAGACAGCGTTTATATCCGAATAAAAAAGGTTTAAAGGTAAAGGTTTAATGTAATTTTATGCCAAAAAATCGTGATAATTTTGTAAAAATATTTATTTTTTGTAACTTTTTATATCAAGAAATCAATATATTGAAGTTCTTTTTCAAATATGGTAAACTACACCATAAAATTAGTGTATTTGATAATTTAAAGTAAGCGTGAAAGATTTAGGTCTTCGTGTTTTTTGTTTATTTGAATATACATAATTATGTTGAAACTTTTAATGAAAATTATTATTCTTTTAAATTACAAATGAATTTATATCTAACCGATTGTGATATTTTTACCTGGTCTAAAGTGTTTAAAGAATTATTATTGTTTAATATTTATTTATTTAAAATTAAATAAATTATTGTCTTAATTAAATTAAATAAATAGAATTATATACCTGTATCTACCGAACACCAGGGGGTACAGGTTTTTGATATTGATAAACAGATAAGTTGTATACGATATTAATTTAAGGATATTTTACAACACAGGTGTTGAAAACAATCACAGGTTTGTTAAATATTTCCTGGTGATTCACTTTAGATATTATAAATTATTATTTTATTCTATTATAATATTTCTTTTTTTGTTTCACTAAAAAAATGCGATCGCAAGTTAAATAATTGGAAATGCTTGAACGTTCCTAATATGTTATTTCACATGCAAAATAATTAATCTTTGCTATTTCATTAGACTCTATTTTAGTATGTTAAGGACCTATAGGAGTATTTTTACTCGCGAAGCATCTCCTTTACTGTGGATATCATTTAAGATTTCAACTGCTACATAAAATATAATGCAGAGTTTTTTCAATCCAGTCGTTTAAGAACAAAATTGGTTCGGGGAAAATCCAAATTTTTTAGGCGAAGTTTTTTTTTTTACTCATTACGTTTTTTAGACAAATAATTTGTTTAATTCAAGCTCGTATAGAGAACTTGCATTTTCACAACAACAAATTTTTTCAAAAGTGTAAGAAACACTTATTTTGAATATATTCTAATAATTTTTTATTATTAACTGTTTAATTTTCTTTTAAATTAATTTTAAATATTGAATAGATTTACGTGTAATAAAACGATTATGTTATCAATTTATCATTCGGGTATCAGAGCCAAAAAGAAAACTACGATAAACAATTAAAGATATTATTCCATAATAGATGGTAAATTAGTAAATTATTAAAATTTTATTGTTTAGATAGGTACGACAGACATAGTGTTTTTTTACGCTAGCAATTGACACATTTAAATTTTTCTTAGAGTACATGGAATTTGCAATAAATTCAGATACTTCAAATTAATAGCTGTAAAATTTTATTGCTCATAAAAAATCATTAAGTTCAGCAAAATTGTATTATTTCCAGGATAATTCCTATCATACTTTATCCTTGACTAGCCAACGAGTTGAGTTGCTCTTCCTATGACTATCTACTGTCGCTTTAAACGAAAACTTTAAAAATCCGTTTAAGTGAACTTTTAATGCTTATACTTGCAAGCTTATACTTTCTCATCTGGATGCTTAGTACTGAAATGCGAGCTGAAATACCACTTTTTATGATGAGTTTAATAGTAATAGCGTGTCGTTATTGATAGCACGTTTCATAACCGACAAGTGAAAAAAGTGTGTATAATACTTCAGTTGTTAAATTATTTGTATACATTTAGAAAAAAATCATCTTCACAAATGTTTATATTTGAAAATTTTTATGTCTGTAATTATGATGTGAATTCTCAAGATACGGAAGATATATTTTAAATTCATCCTTCATTATAATTCATTATTTAAAAAAGTATATAGGAAGGCCAATTATATATTTTGTGGATGGAATAAAATTTAATTATAAAATACAAATGATTGTATACAGCCGTAGAAAAAAAGTTTTACTAGTATTGTTTTTTCGATTTTCATTCAAAGCGTTATATGCTTGATAAGTGGACAAACAATGAGCCAAGAGGCAAAATATATATTCAATAAATGTATTATCGAATGTATAAATGAATTATTAATTTATTTCTAGAGAATTTAAATTTATATTTCAGCTATTTAATTTAAATTTATATTTCAGTTATTAAAGGTCTCTATATTTTTATATTTGACATACATAATATGTCAGAATATATTAATTTTAGTCAAAGGTTTGTGACGCTAAGAAATATTGGCCACACAAACAAAATTTTGGTATAGATGTTCATAGAAACACCAAATTAGGCCATGTCCGGTCCGCCCGTCCGTCATCACGATAAGTCAAAAACAAAAAGATATAACGACCTGAAATTTTGATGACGTTTACTAAGCATAAAAAGTTAGTTTGGGTTCGTAAATGAGTAAAATCGGTTCATTGGGTTCGATGGATTATTGACCCAACTTTTAAACTATAAAAGATAGAAGAAAATTTCAAATAGAAAAAATGTTTATTTCTTTGAAACAATTAACTTAAGTGTGAAAAGTTTTTTCGTTAAATGTTAGGATTCGCATCAATTTAATCTCAAATTTATCTAATTATCAGATAGTGGTAATTACAATACATATTAATATACAGTATACATAACTGTATTGACTGGATATTTATAGTATTTAATTATGAACACTTATTAAAAATAGTCCAAACAATGATATTCAATCATATGTCGAGTATCTAAAAAATTAATTCTGTTAGTTGTTATCTTCACTATAGTTTATTATTTTGTATATTATTTATATATTTTTTATTATTATGGATATTGTTTTTATACAAAAGTGTAAAAATATTTTTTTTATAAAATTCATTTTATATTTACTTTCATCTTTGAGCAGAGAGTACACATTTATTCGTATAAGAAAATGTTTTTCATTTCATACTCAAAGAAAATGTTATATATTTTTCAATAAACATTTACAGCACTTTCAAAAGTCATTTTTAGATAATTGTCTGTTAAAAATTCGGATTACGTGAATTTTAAAGATCTCAAATAAAATATAAATATTTTACATGAAATGATAATTTTAATCAGGGGCATTTGCTCCATTTAAAGTTTTCATTAGCTACAATCGATTCTTTATAACAATAAAATAAGTAAAAAAATGCAACGGTCGTCTATTAGTAAATATTTATATTCCCTTTTGTCTTCCAGTGTAATGACTTTATGACCGAATTAAAATATTTGACTGATGAATATTCTATTTTATTATACATTGTATAAACTCCAAACACTCACTATTTCCAAATATGTGTAATATAATTCTCTCTCTCTTTCTCTCTCTCTCTCTCTCTCTCTCGTTTAAGAAATACTGACAATGCCAAAGCTTAAATTTGTACCTGTAATTATAATATTATTTCCAATTATGTGTATTCTTCCACACATATTCATTAAAAAAAATTAGAATGAAGTAAATGTAACGAGGATAATTGGGACAATTTTATCCTGTTAAACACACAAAACATAATTTTAAGAATCCAATAAACTTATCTGATTTTACGAATGCATGTTTTACTGACTTGTTTTACTGAATTTTCCAGTATTAGCAATTATTGTTTACGATTAAATAAATGAAAAAGGCATTTTAAAAATTAAAGCTTTTTTTATATTTTGTGTGTTGGACAGGATAAAATGACTACTACTTTTTCACAAGTTATGAAAATAATTGTACAAAATATTTAAGGCAAGTGTATTCGTATTATCACAAAATATTCTGTTTTTGTTTAATTACTAGCTTTTAAAATACATAAATGTCAAATTCATTAACAGCAGCTATTAATAGCAGGTTATATCCATAAAAATAGTAGGTTAAATATTTTAACATTACAAAATAAGATGGTACTATTTACAAGGTACTATTTTTGCGAGTCTCTATTTTAGCGTCATCATATAACATTTAACGTGTCTCTATTCTTGTGTTTAAAAAAATAAGTGTTATTTTAAAGCAGGTTTGGTTGTGTCGTATCCTTTTTTTTTTCAGCGAATCATAAACTGATTTTTTGCATTATTAAATTTTATTCCGTATATGAATTGATAAGTAAAAGTAGAAATAAAACACTGTTAAATCTCAATAAAATACTTTTTATTCATTAAAAATTGCATATTTGGCAAAAATTTAATATTGCAACCTTTATTGAAGTGAGCTAAGTTCTATTACTGATCATTTATATAATAATCATTCTTATCATTATTATCATAAACTACTAATTAGTAATTTCACTATTTTAATTCATATTTATTATTCAAATCATCTAATTGATATCACTAATCACAATCACATTTAAAGCAAGAGTCACATTAAGGAAATTCAATTTAAGGGTCGCGTATCCACAGATCGGGACACTGATTATACATATCCATATCCGCGGATTCCCAATTCTTGACCATCCAGCATACCCCTGTTGTAAAGCATGCAGTTCTAAGCACTGTGCACTTTCCGACCGTAGTTAAAACGGTTTCCATAAAAAAGCTTTCCACAGGATCCTGGGACTTATCTAATTAATTTTTTTTTACTTTACATTCATAATTCTGTAATATAATTCATTTCTTTATATTTTTTTATTAAAAATATTAAAATATACGCAGTAAAAGCATATAGGTTTAAAAGAAGGTTTTGTGATGCACCGTTACAGCTAAACTTTTTCATTAAAATTCCCCATTTTAAATGGTTTCAAGTTACATGATTAACATTTTTACAAATAACTACAGTTTTGTTTCACCCACGAAAAAGAAAACAATTTTTCGTGAAACATAAAACCACTAAAAATGGAGATGTCATTGAGAATTCTTCCAGCACTGTGCTGGGAGGCTTTTAGGACATTACGTAGTGTGTTAATTGTCAAATCCGATGTTTAATGGAAAACGGTTTCATTTATATTTTAGTGTATTTCTTGATATTTTTTAAATTTTGTTGTGATTTTATAGGAACATTATATATATACAAATAATAATAAGTAATAAAATTATCCAGAAATAATTAAAATAATTTTTTTAATGTCATTTCCGCTCGCCACCATAAAATAATTAATTAAAAAAATCGATAGCTAAATTCATTACATTTAAATGTAGCTTGTATTTGAAAAGAAATTTTTAGAATTTCGTATCAACAAATGCTTCCAACGGGGGGTGCTGGTCATTTTCCACCATAAATGAATATTTATCGAGCTTAGGCTACAAAATAATGTCTCGAAATATTTACACCTCTAGATATTATTTTGTGATTCATAACTGTTAGCTTATAAATTGCTGTCCTAAAATAAATGCAAATCTGTTGTTTGCAATTCTAATTAAATATGTTATGTTAAAAATGAATACGAGGTTAGTTACTTTATTTAGTTAGGGACTTGCAAAATAAGATGTATTTTAATGTGCTTGGTGATTTTCTTGTTATCGAAAAATCAAAGATTTCTGTCTTGGAAAGTTTAGCTTACCTGTTGTTGATTACAATGATGGGAACACCAGTTCTTGCCAGAAGTTCGGACGAGCAATAAGAAATAGTACCTGGAAGCCATGCACCCTTTTCGTGAGGTAATACGGAAAAAATGTCCGGAAATGTGGAACAACCAGTCATTGGTACCACAGTAATGCGCAAGTATACACGTTGTTTGTGATTTGACCCAAAACATCACTGTTACCATCTGCCAGTCACTGTATTCACCAGACATGGCCTTCTTAGACTTTTTCTTGTTCTCAAAACTGAAAAGACCCATGAAAACACGTAAGTTCTATATCATTCTAGTAAACGATGCTTAACAAGTAATTTACCTGCAGTTAGTAACTTTTAATGCCATAAACTCATATTTCCCTCTTTGTTGATTCAGCAACAAACGATTTAACAAAGACGCTTCAATTAGAGTAATAATAAAATTTATACTTTAGTCAACATTAAGTGCCTGTTACTCCTCTCTGACCTGGTTGAGAATACTTCTTCATCGAGATGTTAAAATATTTCACGATATTATGAGGGACTTGTTAAAAACAGATTAAGTTACAAGATCTTGTCAAGATCACAGGCTTCCTTGAGAGCGCGTAGTCTCTCTATCCGAGACTTTTCACGATGAATGGAATCTCTACTGTTTGGATACATTTACTGTACATTGATACAATAAACAATACCGAACCCTAAATGTATAGGTATATCAAATTCATACTGTGAATTGTTTTATAATAATTATGATAATTATATTTAAATAAATTTTTATTATTATTAGGTATTTGTCGTTGTGTTTGTCCTGTTAAAATTTTATAATGAATAAGAGGTCAAATAATCATCGGTTCAAACAAATAATAATTGTTTTTTTTTGTTGCTTTTTTTAAATATTTAACATTTGATTGAATTTTAATTTATGTTTAATTGTATGGATATTAAGTTTTAATAATTATAATATTTGTAAGTAATCAATTTCCTTATTATTATTTTCAATTATAGTCAATTTTTTTGTTTATTTTTGTTCAGTTGCGTACGTGAGTTTGGGATCATGTCAAGTTTGAGGTTAAATAACTTCCTAAATTAAAATTCATTTCGTATAATTATTTTTTTCGCGAATTTTTTGAAAGAAACGTATATAATACGTATTAAAAACGATAATGATTTTCCAAAACCTTTGGAGAGCTCAAATAACGAGTGTTTCAACCAAAGAAGATATTGAATCTAATACTCTTCTCTTTAAGCTGTGCCAAATGGGGGTATCTACAAAAATAATGAGACTCCAGTAAAATCTTTAAACAGAAACCAAGTCCACAATGTGGTGTGGGAGGGCGTTACGGAGCATTTCGAGACGTGTATGGGGCTTAAGCAAGAATGTCAATTGAGTCCGCTGCTATTCTCACATTTTAATATTGATGTTGTAAGCTGAAGGAATCAAGAATTCTCAGTAGAATAATATAAATTTCGATTTTTGCCCCAATTTCCTAGATCAAAAATTTTTTGTATTTAATAAATAAGTATTTCTATTAAGTCTAGCATCAGAATATATTAGCTAATCGTAAAATTTTCCGAGGAGATGTTACTCGTTTCTAATTTGGTGACGATCCGTACAAAGGTATTTTTGTGAGTATCCAATTTATATTTTCCAAGTATCCATCAATTAGCTTCGAACTCGTCTTTAGTGGTTGGTCTGATATTGATAGTTCAAAACAAGTGAATTTTATAGTTCAAAATCTTGAAAATATAAATTAAAGTTACAAAACTGATAATAAATTATGAAATTAAATAATTTTGAATTTCAAATTTAGTTTAATTTCGAATAATTCAACCTTAATTTTGAAATCTTTATCTAATAGGCATTTGGAATAGGTTTTTTTATCTAAATTTATGGATTTTTTGCCCAGTTTTTGAATGCTTTTATATGCATTTAGTTAGGTTGGATATCCATTTTAAAAGTTTTAGATTAGATTTAGCGATTTTATGATTATTTTAAATAGCGTGAGCGGTTATATTGGATTTATCGATTCTTCCAAATTTTATGTGTGTCATGTGTTCTTTGAATTTTCAATAATCAATTTGTCTTCTACTTTATTCGATACATTTCTGCGAGTAATTTTCACATGCGTTGCAATAAATTCCCGACTTTTGTTCGATGTTAATTTTGTTCTTTGTATTTCCAAGTAGATGTTTCAATTTGGCTAAAAATGGTATTATGACGGAAGTCTTGAGAAAACAAAATTATGCTTTACAACGATACTATAATACTGTATCACCACCCTATTTGTTTTATAGGAAACGACGCAAATTTAATTTGTAATCTCCCATTTCATAAATAAAACTCTCAAAAATTGTTGTTTAAAAATATATGCATCCCTGGTGGGGATCGAACCCACGACTTTTGGATTAGAAGTCCAACGCGCTATCCTCTGCGCCACAGGGACTGTATATATGTATGTCGAAGGTTGTAACCGTTTTTGTAAGATAAAAAACATTGTAAACTCGAAAAAGAAATTATTTCTAAATATATTATATTTTATTACAATTAAATATTTTCGTAGAAGTCTCCAAAATACAAAAAAAGATAAATTTTAAAGTTCACTGGTTTATCAAAGTATGTGTTATTAGCCATGATTTTTTTTTTATTCGATATCTGTAGTAAATGTAATAAAAATATAATTTCTTAATTAATTATTTTCAATTAATTTATCAATTAATATAAATAAATCAAATAAAATTTCACAATTTATATTTTATTATATAATAAATTTTATTTGATTTATGTTTAAAGTGAAATGAATATTAATTAATAATGTAGAATGAAGAGGAGGTATCATCGTTGCACACATTATAGTATAGGTAGAAACAGCAATGGTATGTAGTTGCACTCATTTCATTGAAACTCTCGCCGCTACGTGTTTTGAATATACTTATCAAACATAATTTTTACATTTTAATTTTTTATTATTTAACGGTAACTCGTATAGCGGTTTGGTATGACATAAACTATGTTTTTATTCATCATATATTTGCTTAGCCTTGTCTTGTCTGTAGTTAATAGTGATAAAAAATAAATTTCAGAAAAAAGTTTTCATATTATTTTGAAAGTTGGGTAGAAAATTGTGCTCTTTTTTTTTCTGCTAAAATCTTTCATTTTTGACTTGATAGATTCATTCAATTTCAAACAGAAAATCATATACTAATAGCATTAAGTACCTATAAAGTTACTACCATTTAGTAGTATTACTATTTAGTACATCTGGTTTAAAGTAAAGATAAAGAGTAAATTTGCAAATTTACTAAAATAATCACTTTTGTCATGATATTGAGAAGCCACTGAAACTGAAATGAAATGAACACCAAAATACATCACGAAAGGGAGCTGCAATATTCACTTCAGCTTCGGTTGTGATAAATAAACTCCCAAGAAGATATGTAAATGGTACAGATCAATAATCAAAGCACATGAAAATTAAATATGCCATTTTTGATGAACTGTGAATGTATAAACGGCCCTTTTAGTTGACAAACTTAACTACAATAGAAAGTACCAAGAGTGATTTGGCAATTATGGGAAACTCTGAATACATAATGGACTGTTTTAGTAAAATATTCGAAAATCATTATTAATTAAATAATAGATCAATTGTTACTTTTGACATAAGCAAATAAAATTATTAGATATTTTCAACTTCAATTTGAAATTTAAATTTGTTAGAACCAATATTTTAAATTATACGTGTTCAGTAAAAATGGGTAAAAACATTATAATTCACACCATTTGGTTAATCAGACAATGATCGCTGCTAAATATAAAACTATTTTGACTTTTTGATTGTCCTGAATCTGAATTAACATTCACTTATATTTCTCGTTTTGTTTGTTACAATTTTTTACTTTACTATGGATATTAGAATTCCATTGATTTTACAATATCGATGAAACACTTTAGTTCCTACTACTATAGCTATATAATAATTGTAGTAGACTCTCTTTTATAAGGTGTGTTATTTTAATTAAAAATAAATATATAATAAAATAAAAAACACTGTACTCAACATACAACAACATTCTTTGAGTTCGTTTTTATATGCGCTTATTATAAAACTATATTAAGTGATTTCCAATTAATTAAATACTATTTTCTAATTATACCTTTTTAGTGATTTAACACAAAACAACTGCACTTTTGTATTTTATTTAAGCAAATAAAAAAATTACATATTGGAAAATTATTACTATATTGGTTTTGTATGTGTACAATGTCCATTTCTTATTTTTTTTTATTAGTTTACAATTTATACGGATATTGTCTCTAAACGATAAAATGAAGAGCGATTATGTAATTAGACAATTATAAAATTTTTCTTTAGACAATCATCAATTACTTCTATTATAAAATTTCTTTTTATTTTATTATCTTGTTTAAATTGATTGAATATAATAAAAAAAGTAAAACAAAATTTTTTAAGTTATTAGAAATTTAAAATATTTTTTAAATTATTTTTGAACGCAAATAATACAAATATTTGAATTTGACTGTTGATACACGACATATACACAATATAAGTTTTAAACGCTAGAAAATATTGAAAGCACAAACAAAATTTTGGTGTAGGTGTGTATAAGAGTTGTGTCTATTCGACATCAAGATACCTCAAAAACAAAAAGATATAGCCAGTTGAAATTTTGGTGATGTATTTTAGCAAAATCAGTCATTATTCACAAAAATATGTAATGCTATTTAAATATAATTATAAAGTTACATAATTATTATAATTAATTACTAAAGACTCTTGAGTGATGTTCGAATCTCAATCACAAGCGATACTAGTAGGTATAAATTCAAAAATTGGATCTTGTGTCAACGAGAAAAAATCGAAAAAAAATTTTGAGAAAATTCTTACGAATTTTTCTGTCTACAATTTTGTTTGAAGAAATTGATGTAAATGTTGCAAGATGAATGATCCGATATACTTTTAATTTAAAAACTTAGTTCATTATCAAGCTCTAAAGTAAGCTCAAACCACTTAATTAACATATCATAGACGACAATTTTCTTATTAAAATGACTATGGAAGTAAATTTAAAAAAATAATAATATTTAAAATATATATCAGACATTAAATAATTTGTAAAGAGAGTTCAATTACAAATATGGCAAAAATAATTAAAAACAATTTGAAATCGTTTTTTTATTTCTTACAAATAACAAGTTACCTTAATAATATTTTTATTTTACTTTATAAATCTTATGTATGTATAATACTTAACAATAGAGCAGTGGTTTCCAAACTTTTTTACTACGTATCCTTTATAATGAAAATAATCATTATACCCTTAATAATATTTATTGATAAACTTTTTTTGTGATTCTATAAGTAGTTAATATTTAATTATATAAGGAAAAACCTTAAACAATCATTAAAAAAAAAAAAAAAAAAATTAATAAAAAAAAAAACAAAAATTTGTTCTCACTATTTTAAAATTTTCTTTGATGATTAAGGTTTAAGAAAACCCTATTTAACACTAATTTAATGATTTGACGGATGTTTTTTATACGATTATATGCAACATCTCGAAATCTATACACACGTAACATGATGTTATTTTTATAATTTTTATATCAAAATTAGTCTATAAACAAAATTTTATAGAAGAAAAATAAATTTTCACGATTTAAATTTTTAAGAGGAGTTAAATATAGGGAACAAATTTTTGTTTCAAAAGTTAATCGCTCTTACCATAAAGGAGAAAATTGATGTGTCGCTGAGCTAATCTTTTTATTTTTAATAGAATTTTTTTGAAAATAAGCCGCTAACTAAACGTAAATAAATTTTTATAGAAAAATTTTTATTTAGCCTTTACCGAGAAAATTCATGTTACGATAAGTTGACTGTCAACTTAGCGGAACAACATTATAACAGACCCATAATTATCCGCTATTTAATCGTCGATTAGTTATGAAAAGAAAAGTTTTTCTCTCTTATCATTACGAAGAAAACTTTTTTTTCCCACAACTAATTTACGATTATCAAAAAACTAAATATATTGGATAAATCCAACATATAAATTATATTCAATTGATAGAGCATTACTTATTATAATAAATAGTGCCCGAACTGGTAGTTTTAAATTTAGAATGTTTGACAACATCTGGTTTGGATTTTTAATAGGTATTATCGGTAATTTAAAAATTAAAACACATAACCATAATTATAAAATTTGTTCGTTTGGAAATATAGTTTTTTAATATTTGAATTATTTCTATTTAAAATCGATAAACTTTATAAAAAGCGTAATTCAAAAACTAAATGAACTAAACGAAACTAATTTTGACATAAAACAACAAAACGAGTATAATAATATTTTACTTTGGAATTGAGGGATCAGTAAACAGTCCTGTCCGTACAATGCAGATGCATTTACGATGTTGCATCAAAATCCGATTTTATGTATGTCAGCTAATTTATTAAATCGATTAAAGCTTTGGATTCGATAATAATTGTTACAAAATGAAATTTTGCTTACTTTGGAAAACTGTGCTTAAGTTATAATGCACACTTTTTGAATATAACTAAACGAAATAAGTCACAGATAAATATTTTCCTATGCCCTCGTATTTCATAAATATTCGGGATATAAAAAAATACAAAGAAATTCTGCGCTAGTATATATTTTAAAAATAAATTTCGATTTTTTGCCCAAATTTCAATGGATCAAA
Source organism: Chrysopa pallens (assembly GCA_020423425.1). Classification (NCBI taxonomy): domain Eukaryota; kingdom Metazoa; phylum Arthropoda; class Insecta; order Neuroptera; family Chrysopidae; genus Chrysopa; species Chrysopa pallens. Next base: position 36,582,629 of record CM035591.1, on the reverse strand, counting down.
ATTTTTTTTATTCTATAAACGCATACTTCGACTACAAAATCATCATTGAATTAGCTAATCGTAATAGTTTTCCGAGGATATGTTACACGTTGCTGATTTGGTGACGATCTGTACAATGATATTTTAGTATTTTTAGACATTCCAAGTATCTGTCAAATTGCTTCATCAACCAGCTTAGTTCACGTGTTTAGTGTTCGGCCAGTGATATTGACAGTTAAAAATTTCAAAGATAATTTATTACAAAACTTTAAATAAATTAAGAAATTTTAATTTCAATTTTTATTTCAATTCTAATAATTCAACCTTCATTTTGAAATATTTATAAAATTGATATTTGGAATAAGTCCTTTATATAAGCTCATCGTTTCTTTGCCAAGTTTTTAATATGGTATATAGTTTGGTAGGCTTAAGTACCAATTTTAAAAGTTTTAAATTAGTTCTGTCGATTATATGGTTATTATCATTTTAACGTTAGTGGATACACATGATTTATCAATCCTTCCAAGTTTTATGCGCACCAATTTGTCTTTATTCTATGTATTTTTCAAGTAATTTAGATATCCAATAAAATTAATTCTCGACTGTTATTCGTTGGTAATTTAGTTTTTTTGGTTTTCCAAGTAGGTTTTTCAATTTGCATCCGTTTACGGGAACTATTTTCAAATTAAGTCCTCCAAGTTCTTTTAAAATTTTATTGATGTATGGTTGAAAGTATGTTTATTTGCACCATTTCTTTTTGTCGGCGTTGTCTTGTTCTTGCGTCAACGTTATTGAATTACTTTTTATAGACTCATATTATTGATTGTATTTGGATTAAAACTAAGAAATTGAAATTGGTTAGAAATTTTTGTGATGTATCTTTCAGTGTGTGTTGGTTTCTTGCATATGTCAAATTTAAAATTTTTTCAATTACTATTTCTTGACATTTGAACATCTAATAACGGGATTAAACTGATTGAACCAACTATTGTTGTGAAATCGATTGATGGGTATATATTGTTCATATTGCAAGAAAAGCTGTTGGTTCATTATCTGTATCAAAAATGGATGATGTGTCTGAATCGTTGAATATTTATTTAGCTTAGTATTGCACTTCTGTCATGAAGATGTTGCTCAAGAAGAGAGATAACGGGCTTTCCAACCGTAAATTGTAATTGAAAATTTAATTGTTTGTTGACAGTTAAAATTTCAATTACAATTTACGGTTGGAAAGCCCGTTATCTCTCTTCTTGAGCAACATCTTCATGACAGAAGTGCAATACTAAGCTAAATAAATAAATAAAGTGTGCCATATATGTTTGTATACTCAGAATTCCATATGTTTGTACTCGGTTTGCATAAATTAGACTATGCCTCAGTACCTATATAAGTTTGATTATAAAAGGTTGTCACGCTTGGAAATATTGAAGGCACTGACAAAAACCAAAAACGATAGTGAGCTGAACTTTAGGTGATGAATTTTAATACTAAATAGGAAGTTTGAGTGCTTAAATGATCAAAATCGGTTCATTGGGTCCAATATTTGTTTTGAGGAGCAAATATCTTTTGTTTGAAACACTATTCCTTAAACTGATTAATTTCGCCCCAATTTCAGCTCAATTAAAGCTAGTAAAATATATTTATTTGTTACCTTTTCACACTATCCTTCGTTATTCCCCAATGATTTCGTATCTATTATTTTGTTCGTTTTTACACACAACGCAAATTTTTAATCTGACTATATAAACATAATCAAACTGAATGTTGTAATCCATAAAAAACAAACAAAATTGTATTATTTAACGAAAATATGAAATTTGTTGCGCATTAGTTGAAAACAAACATTTTGCCCATTTGAAATTTGAATTGAACAAAAACAGCCTTAAGTCATATCCATTTAGTAAATGTTAAAAACTTTCTGAATAAATTGGTAACACCACTTATCTAAATAAATTGGGGACCTAAAACAGAATCTCAAAAATTAATTTAAACCAAAACATTAGAGGAATTTATGGTGAAACTACTATACGATAATTATCATCCAAATTTATTTTAAATAAAAATAAAAAACAAAGACCACGAATCAAAAATTAATTAAATTGTAGGTTATTATTCGGATATAATTTGAGTAAAATGCATATAAAAAAAAATATATTCCTAACTTCTTACAAAACTCGAAAACAAGGCATCTTAAAATGCTCATACTTCTTAAGGAACTCAGAAAAAGACTTCTAATGGCGTTCATAATTCTGACTTCCTTCGAAAATCATAAAAAAGACTTCTAATAGAGCTTTTGATTAAAGGTTATAAGAAAAGAGGTCATTATGACGTCATAATGAGATATCTTAAAGAAGTCTTTAGAAAGACTTCTTTTTGAATTCTATCTTACCTAGAGGTTTGCTGGGTATTTTTCATGCACTAATTGATTTCTACAAAAATTGTAAGAGTGTATTAGCACTCTACGTTTGCCCAAGTAGCTTGCGCAGTCTCTATAATTTCTAACAAATAAAATATTTCATAAAAAAATTTGATAACTTGGGCAAACTTTATGCATTAGCTCACACACAACGATTTGCTTGCGCAAATAGTTTGTACAAGTTAAATGGTAATATTGGTAAAAGAAAAAGAATTGTTTATATATAAATATTCATTTTTTGATAGAATGTGCTTCCATTTACTGAAGAAAATATAAACATTTCGTATATCACTATATATTACAAGATATAATTGAATTCTATATTCAGATTACTCACGAAATATATAGAAAAGATATCATGAATTACAAATAACCAAATTAAATCAAGCGGTCTAAGTGCTGTAGGTTGTAGGGCTGAAACAATCTTACTGCAAAGTTATTATATGTTCTCGAGATAATCTAGATGAAAAATATACACACACTGCCATCTCTCTAATCAGAACGTTGAATTTTTGTTAAAGTATATTATATATATATTCCAAAATTTGGGACGTACAAAATCGACCCCATTATTGTTTTCCTACTGGGTTAAATATTTATTTGCAAAAGGAATTCAATATTACAAATTTCTGTTCATTGTAATGATAAGATTTATTTTTATTATCTGATGCATGTAGCCTTCAAGAATTTCATGCATAGAACATGCTGGACATGACAATGGTTTATCTTTTGCAATTTTCAAGATATATATATATTCATTATATTATAAATTTATTATTTATTTATTTTAAAAATTGTTGAATATGATTCTAAAATTTTGAATCTAAATATATTAAATTGTTCTATAATACTTTTGTGCTTTATAATATCGATTTTAGTTACAGAATCCTAACTTCATACTAAACGACTTTGGGTATAAATCTGAAGTTAAAATGGTCTATGTATATTTAAAATCATGCTACATTCGCTGTCCAATATTCTACTTAACAAACACCTCGAAAACAAATCTGCGACATTACAAGATATGATCATAACGCATGAAACACTTATTAAGCCGTTCCAATTGACGACCGTGGTCGTTGAGTTCGTGAAATAAATGTCATTAATGACGTCATAGTTCGCAATCACACAAAGCATACAAAAACCTAGCTTAAAAAGTGGGGCAAATCGGACGTTCATAATTTGTTCATTTTTTAAAGTTAAAAATTTAAAATATTACATTGTACGACTATGAAAATTATGTTTCCTCATCAGATAATTGTTAATTATACTTTATAACTAATTAATAATTTTATTTGTTGTTTCTTTTATGCATAATTTGTTTGTTAAACTAAGATAATTTTTTCCTAAAATAAATTAAAAATTTTTAATTTAATTCATTTTTTCATAAAATCGATTTTTAGGATAAATTCATAAATTCATAATTGAATATTTATTTATAATCTAATATAATTACCGAAAACCGTGGTTGTGGAAGTGAGCGTTCTGAATTTGCTATTATAAAATATCAAAATATGTAGCTAAGCTTAATACCATAATAAAACTTAAAAAATTAACTACAAATTTATTGGAAAAGGAGAAAGTTCTAAGCTCTTAAAGATTATTTTCAATCTGTTTCTTATAAGACAAAGTATTATATGTAATCACAATGGGGATAAATATAAGAATGCATTAATTTATTCATACCTAAATATTTGTTTAATTAGATATATAGACGTCCATATTTTATATATTATCAAATATTTTTTAAGACAGCCTCAGTTTCATAAGTAAAGACACTTTAATTAAAGTGATATACAAAAATTAAGTGTTCATCATTATTATATGTTACAATCAAATATCATTTAATTTCTTGAAATTAGAATGCAAGTCATTATTAAAAAAAAAAAAAAATATCAGATAAAACAAAATAAGCCAGTTGATATATTAGTAACAATAATTGCAACAAAACCAAAAAATTCTTAGTTTCAGTTCAGGTTTTCTTAGAGATGAATAAAATTGACAAAGACCGAGTATGCAAGTCAAAGACTAAAGGGGGAAAGATTAAGCTGAAAATATCAGATTCCGAAAAATACATGAGTCAAAATATATGCAGAAATTTGCCATATCGAATTGATTTCTTGTAAGCGTTATATTAAAATTCATTAGTGTGTATTGTGTGAATTATACAGAAAAAAACAACAATAAACAAAGCGCAAAGTGCATGCATGAAACATGTACTGAATCGCGAAGAATAAAAAAACTTAATATTTATGGCATCCGCAAACTGCAGACTTTTTATCGGCCGATAGTTTGGTTGGCTTCTTAATCAGTATGGAGATGAATGCAAATGCGCACACTACAGCGATTCAGTATAGTGTGCGCATATGCATTCCTCTCCATACTGATTAAGAAGCCGACCAAACTATCGGCCGATAAAAAGACTTACCGAGCACTCATGTCTTAGAGAAAAGTTCAGTATTTTGGACGACTGTTGTGTTCACAGTCTTGGTCGAGCACGAACAAGACCAAAACTATTTAAGCAAGACCAAGACTTGAACTTTTTTTGCTCATCACAAGGTTTTCTCTTCTTCAAAGATTCCTTAGAAATTACTAAATTATAGTCAAAAGTTTGATGGAAATTTTATAGAAAAGGATATGAATCATATCATAGGATATTATAACTTCCATAACTCTAAAAACTACTATTATTATTATAATTAATTTTAAATTTAAAGCCATAACGGTTTATTACAGGAGATGAGTATGACATATTTTAAAATTAAATAAAAACGAGTGAGCATAACGACCAACAGAGTTCATAGCTTAAATACTCGACATATGATTTTGTATAAATATTTGGACTATTTAGTATTCATAAAATAACCTAAATATACAGTCCATAGATTTATAAATAGCGATATAATATTAGTATTTATTGCAAATAATATATTTTCTTGATTGTTAAGTGAATCTATGAAAAGAGTTTCTTATTAAAGTTATTAAAATTTCATTCAATTCAGACACCGGAAAAATTATTAAATAACTTATTTATTTTTGGAACGAAGTTCCTTACGGCAGGCTTGGAGGGGATAGGGATTTTGCTGCGCGACCGAACTGAAAAAAATGTGATAGTAAAACCGTAAGAAAAAATGCGTGGAATAAAACCGTTAAATGAGGCGTAACTATAGTAACAATGTCAAGTGAACCAACAAGTGACTTGAATGCAATTGACAGTGATAATAGTGGGAAATTATTTAGTGCAAAAGAAATAAATACGTAATTATTAGTTTATTCTTTATTAATAAATATATTAATAAATATATATTTATAAATATAAAATATTTTACATTGGTTAAGTAAGATTTTTTAGGTTATCTTTCTTCTAAATACTTTCTTGTACTTAAATAAAAATTAATCAGCAAAATTTAAGAGAAAAATCAAGAAAACCTACATAAAATTGAGCACGATTTTTTTTGCAATTTGTGTCGATTCTACATTAGCCGAAGGAACTTCGTTCCTACCTGGTGTCCCACGACACCACATCATTTTTTTAAAATACTTTTTTATTTTGAGATAATTATAAGAATTTTTTATCAATATTTATTGTTTTTATTTAATTTCAGTATTTGACTTATTTAATGAAGGTGTGTTTTAATACATTTTAATTTTTACATTTTGGTGTGAAAAATAACAGTATTGGTCAACATGCCTATTACAAATTTCGTGCCAACTTATATCTAAAACAAAAACGTATCGTAATTTAAAATAATTAAGAATAAACTTAATAGCATGATTGAGTATCGTTTATAGTTTTTTATTTTTTTAAGTTTTCAACATGTTTCTTCTTATAAATAGCAGTAGTGCCAATAATGTAAAAGTATAGTCACTATTTTTGCACATATTATATGCAAAAGAACACATACACATTATTTAAAATATTGATTTGCTTGAAGGTGTATTATAACAAAATGCTTGACTTTAATAATACAACACAAATACAATACATACTACATAAATTTAGTGTACGATCGGGAGGTAAGTTTGTATGCAGAAATCGTGTACGATATCCTAGAAAATTGTGTAAAAAATAGAGGATTTGGCACCATCCATGACGGGCTAATTTTTGGTCCATTTTTTTTAAGATTCTACTTTTCTTTATCGATAAACTGTAAGGTAATATATAAATAACTCTCTATTGAAAGTGTTTCAATTTCCTTTTTTTTTTTTTTTTGAATACTTGTTATGCTGTTATATTTTTATACTGTATAAGTTTTTTTTTTTATTTTTTGGTGTTTTTGAACTTTTTATGAGTACTTTCAAAAAATTTCCAGTAAAAACTGATAAAAAAATATAAAAATAATGCGTGTTTAACCTAGATTTCAATCTTAAATCAGCACAATAAAGCTCGAAAACATACTATTTTGTGAAAAAAATTTCCAAAGTGTTTATTCATACCTACTTAAAAAAAATCAATCAAAACTGTATAGTCCATCGAAAAAGTAGAGGGAGACAAAAAAAATTGGACCTTCAAGTGAAGATATTAACTAACAAAGTTAACTGTTTAGATATGCTACATACGACTGAGTATCAATGATTGAACTATTTTTAATCATTAGCATTCATAAAATTACCTAAATATCTTGTCTATAAATTTGTAATACTAATATTTATTATGTATGTGTTTGTTAGCTCCAAACATTTTACGTAAAAACGTTTCAAACATCAGTTGTTTGTTTTAAAAAAATAAATATTTTTTGAAATTGAAATTTTATTCCATCATTTATAGTTCAAATGTTGGGTCATGGATCCATCGGACCCAATGGACTGATGTTACTCGTTCACGAACTTGATCTTATTTCTAAGAATACACGATGAAAACTTCAGCTCTATATTTTAAAGGATAAACAAAAATTAAAACCCAAACCAATATTTTGTTTGTGCGGACTCAGCATTAACTAACACAAATCTTAGACTAAAAATAATATACTCTAATATTTGCCATGTATGTCGAGTGTAAAAATCCGGCAACATACAGGTTATTAATATTTTAGCCATTCTATCTACAATTCCATATAAATAATCAAGTACCTTCAGATCCAACTCTACTATACAACATTAATATATATCGCTGTGTATAATTTTTTAAAGAAAAACCTTTATTTTATTTATTTAAATATAAACACCTAATTGCAAAATTATGCAAAATAATGACACATATGATTTGCACAGTTTATAGTATAGTTTATATACCTACTGTATATTTGTATTTATGTTTGCATGTACAGTTTTTAAAAGTAAACAAGTTAATTAGTCAACTAAATGTAAATGCATTTATTTTATTTGTAGTAATTATTTTAATATTGCATTTAAATGTCTAATATAAAAAGAGTTTTTCTAAAAAATATGTCAGAGTATTTTTTTTTGTAGTCTAAAGTTTGTAGCGCTAGAAATTACTTGCCGTTCAAACAAAATATGCGTACAGGTGTTCATAATAGGTAAGATATCAGGATTTCTGATCAGAAAACCTTGTAGTGTGCGCTCCATCATTTTAAAATTTGGTTAGAAATAGAAAAGTTGTTAAAATTTTATCACTTCAATTAAAGTGTCTGTACTTCACGAACATGGATCTGCAGTTTTTTTTTTTTATATAAAGAATAAGAAGGATATGAAAATTTAAAATGCTTGGATAAATAAAGACGAAAATACGAGATTATGACGTATTTACCTCCATTACATAACACATAAAATCTTATTTAACTACTTTGTACTTGAATTAATTTTAATTAAGTTTTCGAGTTTTGTTACGGTATTGAATCTAGTTGAACATTTTAATGTATAAAATTAGAAATTTTTTAACTGCATCTTCTCTAGTCTACAAATTATATTTCTTCGGCTACAAATTATATTCAAAAATATACAGAAAAATTCAGTTAAAGACTAAAATAAGTAAGTTTAAACTGAAATGAAGATAATTTTTAGTTGAATTAGTTTTATACGATTTACAATGCCAATAATTATTTTTTGGATAATTTATTGTATTTAATGTAATATGTTACAGGAAATTTTGAGTCTCCTTTATTTCTTTCCAATAATACTTTATTATTAAACTTACTATTGTTATTATGATCACTGAAATATTATGAAAAGAGAATTACTGATCATAAGTTTTGGTATCATACAGCAGAAAAATAATGAATATTCCGAAAAGTACTCACCGATTGAATGTATTAGCTGAATGTAGCCATTATCGTTTGTTAAAACTTTGGTCATATCGGACAGATCTACACGTACATCAGGTCAAATATAAGTAACAGGTATTGATTTAAAGATAACTAATAGAATCTATCAGAAAGTTACATTCCTGTTAGAAACCGAAACCAAAAATGTTTATTATTGCCCGCGTGGCCAGAACCACAAACAAAAACAAATCAGATATTTTGTTGTATTTGTAAATATATAATAAATGAACATTGGCCAAAAGCGTTACTAATAATATGCCGGTATCTTATGTAATATGAGACGACTAATAAAATAAATTTGATAAAAATAAATAACAAAATAATTTTTTTTTTTTTTTGTATAACAATAATTTTTTATTTTACAAAAAGCGCGACCACATTTTTCAGACACAAAAAATGTTGAGCAGTAAAATAAATAATATACAAATTGTAACGCTTTATTTGTTTAAATAAAAATATTTTTTTTTTTTTTAAATAATTATATTTGAATTATTTGGAATATATAAATTCTTTTTTGTGACATTTTTATAGGTTATAGTCGATGGTCTGGTGATTTTTGTTTATGATTTAAATATGTATACCGAATGAAGGGGCACGTTTAGGTCACTGAAGGTCTTAAATCAACTATTTCGTCTAATCAAAATTTTAAATAAAGTATTTTACTTACTTTCTGAAGAATTATAATATATAAAACTAAAGTCTGCAATTGTTTCAAATTTAGAGTTTGACTAAAATATAGAGCTCGTTATTGTAAATAAACAAATCGTTGCAATCTTGAAAGAATGTCTAATACGGGTATTTCAGATAACAATATGACTTATGAAATAATATCTAAGCAATCTTATTTATGATTTGGACGCCTGAATTATCATCGAAAACAACTGTATCATAAGTCCTCAAAATGTCGATTGCACCACGAAGAACTTCAAAATTAAGAATGTCTTAGAAATTTAAAATTATTTTGTCTGATTTCATAAATAAGAATGCATTAATAATTATTTTCTCTCACTTCAAAAATAATAATGAACTATTATTTTAAAATAGAAGCGTTTTAATATTGGTACTGTAAATAATGTATACACCAGTATTTCATAAATGTATGATTCATTAAATTTTTTACCAGAATTGATAAATGCGTATTTCTTTTTATAAAACTTTTCTAAAAGCGGCGTTTTCTTAACGATGCTACTCACATATATTGATAAATTTGGGAAGTAATATACTATCTCAAAAAAAGTTCATTCAAATAATCAGGCGAATATATGGATGGAAAAAAAGACTATTATCTTATTTTGATTATTGTTTAATTTTAATGCTATCGACTATAAAAGTCATAGTCAGCTGTACATTTTATACGCTTTCATGAACGTTGCAACGCGTACGGTATTTATATCATTTACTACTACCGAATTCTCTTCCATATTTTCAGATTATTCTCTATTCTGAAAATGTGGACGCGATTATTCTATATATCTGAAATATTGATGAGTCCTTGAATGTACATATTTGATTGGCGCAATAATGCCTTTTGCGCAATAATTTCACTTTACTTTTCTTGTAGAATGCAGGGTTGAAGTCACACCGTGTGTGTGCGAGAGAGTGGTCACGTATGGGATGATTATAGTGATAAATAAGAATAAATGAGTTTTTTTAGACTTTTTAATGATTTTTTAATAAAATGATACAAACATATTTCACATGATACAAAATTAATGAAGTTTTCATAAATTATTGATACCAACAAAGCTGAAACTTTAATATAACTAATAATCATTTGGAAAAGACAAAACTCGAAATCAGCCGTACAGATGACGATGGTTTTTATACTTTATACTTTTATAGCCCGAAGTGTGCTCGAATAATTGCAACCCCTACATCGCGGTACTTCAGTCTGACTGTTGTTGCACCATGCTATCGTGAACTGATGATGGTTTTTATTGGGTTTAGATCATTAATTATTTTCTAGAACAAGCTTCAACAGCTATTAAATACTCCATTCTTTTTGAAAATGTTTCAGTAGCTTCAAATATTCCGGTTTTTTTTATGCATTTTTATGAGTAGCTGACGAAGATAGCAACATCAATCGTGCAGCTGATGATATTGTTTAAAAAACAATATAAGGAAAAATTTTACATTACCAGTGAAATTCACCAGTCACCAATTAAATAGTACAGATTGCATATTGGTGCCAGATTTTCAGCATCCCGCAGCTCAACCCAATTGAATTGGACAAGTTGATGGTAGATTCACTCATCAGTAGTATACCAATTCTTCATTAAAAAAGATAGAGTTTCCAAGTTAAAAATAAATATATATAGAGTTTCAAATTGAAATATTTGGATTTCTACGTTCAATTGACGTACAAAAGAGTTTTGGAAATTATAATGATTATAAAATTATAGAATGAAGCGGAATTAATGTACGTTTGGACTCAAAATAATACTAGAGCACCTTAAATGTTTTTGTAAAATCCTAAATAAAATTTTTTTTGAATGAATAGAAATTATTTTAACAATAGTATTATTCTTTGAAAGTGGTAAAATTTAAAAAACTGAATGAAGTGAATAAAACTGAATTAAAGTAAAATGGTTTTACACATTCTTGTATAGTAGAAACATATAAAAGAAGATTTGTTATAAAGTTGATTGTTTTTGAAATTAAATTTTTTAAGAATATAATTCGAAAAATATAATTAAGTAAAAAAATTTTAAAGTTGATAAATATGAAAATCGAAAAATAAAAATTCTTTTATTTGCAGCATGTTAATTAAATTTTGTAGGCACAGACAATATCAAATGTTATATTTTATCTATGATAGTCAATTATTCTGGGAAGTTTCTAATAAAAAAAGACAATAATTTAGGTAAGTATAAATTTTGTAGTGTAAGTATAAACTGGAAAGGTTAGATAATATGATAAAAATGAAAGGAAAAATTAATTACGGGCGATCTGAGTTCGGGAAGTAGGAGGGGCTGTGTTTTTTTTAGGATAAAACACGGTTTATTTCGATTTCCGGCAAAAGTCCTATGGATAAAAGTTAAAAGGCAAAATTGTAGGTAATAAAAAGATGTACAGTTATAAGATGATTTTTAGCGCCTAGAGTGTCAAAGTTAAATCTTCTATCCTCGTTTGCCCTCAGATAAAACTCAAAAGTAAAATTATATTTAATGAATAAGGGTATTATAAGTTCCAGCATTTCCGTATAAACAGTGATTTCAAAGTCCTGGACGACTAAAATCTGTCTTTGGAATGTATTATTCCAATGGAATAGAAGATTGATTTGTATCGTAAATTTATTTTCCTATATCTTGTGTAGTATGAAACTTCACAGCGCTTGTAATATTTAAAAAAAAAGTAAGAACGTATTTTTTATTTAAAATAAACGTGAATAAAAGCGTTATCACTATTTTGATGTTGTAAAATTATAATTTTTGTTGGCAATAATTAAAAATGATAGTTTAATACCTCAACACTAATATAAGTATGATAAAATAATTTAATAAAATTTAAATTTTAAATTAATATAAATAAAACAATTAAATTAAATTATATAAAATAAAAAGAACTAAAAAATAATTTTTAATCAGATTAAATAATTATTATTAATAAAAGTTTATTTGTATTTTACTTTTTTTTTTTTTTTTTTTTTACATTTAAATTATTCGTATAACTTGTTTTATTTTTTTCATAAAACTTCTTATTTAAAATTAATAGTAATCATTAAAATTTTTATTTTTAATTAGTAAATTCTGGTAGCGTTGTGTTAAATCACATTAATTAGTCGAGTGACATGTTTCTTTTTTTGTATTAAATGTTGTTAGGTATTTATACATTATTATTTTTGGATGATATTATAAACGCTTTTGTGTCTTTTTGTTTCATCATTTGGTGAAGTAGAGAGTCCAATTTGAGATGACGTTGGTGAATCGAAAAACTACTGATCATAAGAAATCAAATAAGTAGAAATAATTTGCTTTTATGTTATTTAGAGGTAAGAAAGTCGTTAAAACAAATTTTTTCTTTAATTTTAATTCTAAGAAAAAAAGTTAACAAAATATGGTAGCAAATATTATGTCACAGTATTGTATTGAATTTCAGTTGGGAAACTCAGAAGTGGCTGATATTTAACTTACAAGTTTTGATTACAGAAAGACACCGGAACAGGTAAAACTGAATAAAACTTGTAAAAACTGTTTGCATTAAGTAAAGATAAGAAATTTTTAAAAAAATATAAAATACATTAAAATAAATATAATACACAAAATGCTCATATGGGTTCGATATTTTTATTTACGTGTTTTACATTTGGTGCTGAAATGAATTAACCGTCATTGTAAATAATTTGGAAATGGTTTGTGCTTGTATAATAAGATCATATATTTCTAAAAAGTTTAATTAAAAGTTGAATTTATGGAAAATCATCACATGGGCTTTTAATTCTTTAAATCAATGGAAAAGGTAAAAATTGATATAATACAAAACCTTTGATGGAGTGCCGTTTTGGTGCGAAGGTACAATTAATCGTTTTTAGCCAAGCTGCATAATTTGAAAAATAGTTGAAACGATGAGTGTAGTAGAAGTAATTATTTTCACTGTGACTTGTGAGATTAAATTAATTTATTTTGCAAAAAGTGTATTTCCAACAGATAATCTATATTGAAAATTTGACCCGAAAACATTTCTTCCATTGCATATGGTAAAACAAAATAAAAATAATTCTAGAAATACATGATAAAGATTCTCAATAACTTGGTCAGTTAGGAAATCATTATATTATGAATTCATTTAATTTAAACTAATTTTCTTTATATTTTATAGTCTTATTTCAATTTAATACCACAGCCTTCGAAAATAAATAAAGTCGATCCTTATCTGAACTCGCAGATCCGTAAATTGTATGTATAAATGCATTGGAGTACAAATGAATTTTTTTACACATATTAAAATGTCAAAAACATTTCGAAATTCGTACGCCGATTTATACTAGATATTCAATGGATATTCAGTAGCCTGAACAACGTAGACACAAGTGAGCAAATGGTCACTAAATGGTTGTATTATAATGTCCGATTGTAGAAATAAGTGGGTACAATTATTTTTCTTTTTTTTTGAATGTGTTGAAAACGGTTTATTATTTTTTTCTGATAATGTTGTCTGTTTTGAATATTATTGGAGTGATTTAAAAGTTTATGAACTAAAAATGAACAGTTTACGAACTATGTAAGTACAGTCATTAAAAAAATAAAACCAAAAGAACATTGTATAAAATTATTTTAGTTGCTATGGAATAATACTACATTCTAAGGAATGTGCTTTTGTTAATATTTTGTTTGTAAACTAATTACATTCATTTTCAAAATTATATACGATGATTGTGTTTGAAAGGCTCTAGAATTGGCTTTATTATTTGTGGTTGACGATTTGGTATATGTATTTGAGGCAAATGAAAGTTTATGTACAGCGCCTGTTAAGATGTTTAAACAAACAATCGAACTCTTTGCTTTAGGGAGTCAAGAGTAGAATCCAGCACATTCTTTTATTCCGATCACCTTCCAAGCATAAAGTGATACTAAAATCATGACCTGCCTGCCAGAGAAATAATTTACTTTTAAATTTTATATATCCAATTTCAGCTTGCCAAAAGTAAAGTTTTGGTAAAGACGTATTATTTTAGTAGTATTTTCAGAATTGCCTTTTCCCAAGGAAGGTTATTTTTTTTACTAATGTTGTGTTAATAGTGGTTCGCGCCATTATACTATAATATTATCGGTTAAAACTAGGTGCTTTGAGTATTATATTACAAGATCAACATAAATAGGCTTATCTTACGGTGGATTGTTTTTTGGCAACCCTGGCCAATATTTGCCATGTGATCGGGAAAAGCTTGATATGAGTGAATGCATCTCCCGTCAGCGAGATATTCTATTCAATTTAAAACTCTGCTCGAAAATTTATTATACATAGAGAAATGTTTTAAATATATTTAAGTATTCTACATGTTATTATGGATAATCTTCATATAAAGTTTCTTTGGCAGATTTCCCGTGACAAAAATAGGCATTATAATTTGTAAGTTTATTAGACTGAAGACTATGGCTTTGTTAATGTGAAGAGCGTAGTTTTTTAGCTTTATTATTTTCTTACTAAGTATAACAATTTTTTCAACAATTCATCTTGACTTTTCTCAGCTCATGCCATTTACAATGGCTAAATAAATACGGAAGTAGCATGTCTCTTCACTTCTTTAGAAACGTGCTTAAAATCGTGGAAATGAGAAGTCGTAGACGTGGTGACAAATATCCGTTGCTCGCCACCTATTATGAGTATTACATCGTTTATACTATGGTAACATTGCGGTAATGATGTGTATCCGTAACTTTGTCTCAGCCGCACTTTACTCCAAAGCCTCTTCTGTAAGAATGGGGCCTTCGAGATAGAGATTTTTCTATGTTTAATAGCACTGTAAAATTAAGAAAAAAATTACCACAAAATATCAATCAAATAAGAACAAAACTTGTTGTATTTCTAGTCAATGATAATTTTTACAAACGTATCATAATGAATAAGAATTTACAGATAATACAAATTAATACATTTCATAATCACCTGAAAATTAAAATTTAAATCTAAAAAATTAAAATTGAATATTTATTCAAATTTACAGAGATTAAATAAATACCACCAAAGACAAAAAACAACAAATCTAGTAAGTATATTTTTTGGTTATTTTATCAATGAAAGCCATCTGATGTGATTTGAGAGACCACACTAAGTCCATGTTGTTAGTTTCTTATGGCCTGCATTGTGATCGTAACACAAACATCGTAAGGTAATTATAATTATAATGACTTTCATTTAAATTTTGGATGAAGGTGTCATATATTATAAAATGTTATCTGATTTTTTTAATTTTATAGCTAAGTTTTTGGTAACGAGCTAATATATATTTAAGTACTGACGAATTAAATAAAAAGATTCCATTATACTATGAAAGCATTGTGATGTGAATTTTATCCTTTTGGGTATGATGTAGTAAGTCTCATTGATTGATTAACGACTGTAGTATACATTTTGCACAAACAGAGAGCCTATCTGGCTTCCGAATGATAGAAACTGGCATCATTATATATCATCAATTACTTGGATAGCCAGAATGAACTCGTTTGCAAAAACGGGATATGCTTATGATCTGCTTATGAGTGAAGTTCCATCATTATAATAAACGGGATTGTGTGAATGTATTTGTGAGAGTTAAAACGTCTTTTGCAATTGAAAATAAAAAGATCCCGTTTTTTCATTTATACTATTGACTTCGCTGAAAGTATATATTGGCTGGGTGCCCGTAATCAGCCATTGATAGTTACACATCAAAAAATTTTTATACGGTTTACTTATGATTAGCATAAAAAAATTTTCTCTACAAACGAAAAGAAAAGTGGACCGTTTCCATTTTCGGAGCCATAGGCGTAACATCGATGGAAATCCGTTCTTTGGTTATTGAACATGGAAGATCATTCAATTAAAAATGTAAAACTATGTATATAGTCTTAAAATTGTGAAAAATACCAATTTTTATGTGGTCAGCCATATGATACCTCGTTTTGACACATGTTGGAAAAAAACGTTTTTGCGTTTGTTTTAAATGATCTTCCGAAAAAAATAACAACAAAACAGGTTTCTGTCAATTTTAAGGTTGTGGCAGCTCTCGAAAATTATTTGGACTTATTAGACTTATTATTTATATACACTTTTTTTAAGAAAACGCCCCCTTTTTAGAATTTTCATATTATAGATAAAAAAGTTAACGATAACAAAGCCATATACAAATTTTTAGACTTGAATTAATCAATTACTGGATATGATGACGAACACCGATGCTAACAGGCAACAATTAGTAATTGAATATAAGTGATATATTATTTAATGCTGCAGTTTTTAATTTGAAAAACACCAAATTAATCAATTTGGTTCCATTTTATAGAATACGAACGTACATTTTTATCTGAAATGTGAATTTTTTAATTTGGGTTCCCAATTAAATAATATAAGCTATCTTTTAGAAATATAGAAATGTAATAATTATTTGATAAACATTTTTTCTGTTTTGTTTTTTGATTCAACAAATTAAATGCCTATTTTTTTGACAATATTTTATTTGCTTAATATGCTTTTATATTTTATCGATTGTATATATTTTCGTTAAATATTATTTATTTAATTATACATGCAGTCACGGAGTTAAATATTATATATATATATATATATATATATATATATATATATATATATATATATATATATATATATATATATATAAATTTTCCACGAAAAGCTTGATAAATATAGCACAAAATCATATTGACTGTCAATCTGTGAGTCATCAATATAACTGAAAAACCAAAAGAGAAAAGTTTGTACATTATTTTAAGTTTGTACATTATTGTATCCGCTTTACTCGACTGGATGGGGCAAAGCGAATAATTGAAGAGTTTTTCTTTTAAATGTATAATTTATTGAATTTCCAAAGATTATAT
This sequence comes from Chrysopa pallens, assembly GCA_020423425.1. Taxonomy (NCBI): domain Eukaryota; kingdom Metazoa; phylum Arthropoda; class Insecta; order Neuroptera; family Chrysopidae; genus Chrysopa; species Chrysopa pallens. Next base: position 36,565,479 of record CM035591.1, on the reverse strand, counting down.
GTGCCATACACAAAAAGTTCTATGAGTTGATTATTTGAGTTAATTTTTCAATTTTCCTTAGTTTGTGCGCTGTGCCCTGACGTCTCCTTTGTATTTCATAAAAGGCACTGAAATCATAATTTCTTCACCTCATTTATAATTTTATATTCATTTATCATGATTGATATAAAATTAAGACATTAAAATTGTACAAAAATAAAATTAAGCAATTAAAATTTCATAAAAATTTCACAACGAAAATTTATTGTGCCATTGTTACGTGTGATTAGTCCCGCACGATTTTTTACTGCATTCAAATTAAATTAAGTCAATTACTACCTACTAGTCATATCTTTTTATATGTATTAAAAATTTATTTTTCAATTATTATAGTAATTATAATACTTTATATATATTTTTATTATAAGATCATGGTATATATTATTTTCTTCTAGAAGTCATATACTTAATTATAAACAAATAAAAGTACATAATTAACTAATTAATTAAATTGATAGTGAGAATATAAATAAATATATATTTTTTATTAATATTAATTCACGTTTATTAAAAACTAGTTAAACATACCGCAATCATTTTATGCAACGGTTCATATGCAGCTCAAAAAAATATAAAATAAAATAATTATAAAAACAAAACGTATATATAAGACTTTTTACAGGATGCGTAAAGTTTTCTGGTGTTAAACAATTTTCATTGTGATAAATCAATAATGTGTGAAATTTTCAATCAAAGCGGCTTTGAGTTTTTTTTTTCTATAAAATTAATATTAATAACAAAATTTTCAATGTTTTTTATAAGACGAACGACAAAAACGAAAATTTGTGACATTATTAAGTATTAATTTTACATATAGATACACGGATTTACAAATAACAATATAGATATAAATTTTGTTGGCTATTGTTAACGTTTTGGTTTTACTATTAACTGTGTTTTAATCAACAAGTATTTGTGACCGAGCTCCTTTATCAAATATTGAATTGTATTATAAGACTAAGACTTTGCATTAATGTATATTATAAATAAAATTTAATAAGTAAACAAATTAAAAAACAACTCATTGGAAACGTTGAAATTTTGGCTTACAAGTTTTGATTTCAATTTAACAATAATTATGTACTTCTGTAATATATTTGAAATTTTTTAAATGAGGTCGAACTTGTACACTGTGTACTGAGTAGAGGATACTATGCAGTGAACCACCGCCCAGTACACAGTGAATCACGGTATAAATAGAACTATAAAATACTATTTCTAACCTCTTAGGCAACCAACCTAAAGTGCCTGTTGGAGTGGAGTTTTTCATATAATTAATAAAGTATTTTCGGGAAACACCTAAACAGAAAGGCGTTATTGTACAATATTCCAAAAGTTTGAGAGCTTAGTTAAATGAGTATTGCTGCCTTAAAAGCTAATTTCTTACACTATTTTCTATTTAAATCATAAAATAGAAGTGTACATTTTTTCGAATTGACGAGTCTTTCTGCATCATATTAATCGCTAATGCAACCTCAGTCCAAATTGATATAAGGATTCTCTATTGTTTTGCAGCTTATCTTATTTTATCCACTTTAATAAGCTGCTGCCATGTTCTCAGGAGTAAGTAAACTAGCGGATGTTACACTGACATTATTTACGAAAATATATCTAACTTTTTTTTTATTTAACTTGGTTAAATGCTACTGTTAAATGGTTAAACTAAGTAAGGTTTAAAAAAATTGACTAAACGATTATATAGTATGCGGAAGGTACTGGAACAAAAATTTGGAAATAAATTTGTATTTATCCAAAAATAATTTTTTTTAATACACAATATTTGGCTGTCCAAACAAATTACCACTGGGTAAATACTTAGGGTTCTCTGTTAACTGAGACGTGGTTCGCTGTTGGGCAGTTTATCTTACTAAAATTAAAGTGGAAGATAATTGTATTCGTCATCTGTACATACAAAGCGAAAAGTCCATTAATATGTTACCAGGCTAAACAGTTTGGTCATTGCAGTTTGAACATATGGCTCATCATAAAATACCCTGATTTTTCAGTCTACACAGTTGTACATACATATTATTTGAGCTGAAATTGTGGTTAATCTAAACAGTTTACGAAAAAATGTTTCAAACAAAAGGTGTTTGTTTTGAAAAAATACAATTTTTGTATTTTGATTGATCTTTAAGGGTTTAAGTGTATGGACCATGGATCATCATGGATCTATTAGATCCTATTGATCGATTGTGCTCATGCTTGGTCTTAATTTTACATTTTACGATTGAATTACATCACCAAAAGTTCAATTCGGTATCTCTTTTTGAGTTATTTCGTGACGAACCGACGGACTGGCAGAAATTAAAATTAGATAATTCTACGGACATTTATATCAAAATTTTGTTTGTCATTCTTTTCTAAGCGTTACAAACTTTAGACAAAAATTAATATAATCTGACATGTTATATATATGTCGATTAAAAAATGAAATATGAGACAATCTTAGTACACGTTGTAAATGTTTATTTATTTCAAACATTACATACATTTAAATGTACTTATTGCATACTTACACGGAGCATAATGATTAGAAACTAAAGTTGTAAAGCTTGTATACTTGCATATATCGTTTGAAAAACGATATCTAATAGAAAAACCAATATAAAATACATAGTAAATAGATACATAGATTATAGTTAAACGATCTATTTATTTTATATCTGATTTTAAATTAGATTTAAATTTTTTATAAATTATTTAAGTAATGTAATATCTTATAAGTAATATAAATATACGAGTACTATTGCTACTACACTAAGTAAGTACGTTAAGGTGATGTTAATTAATGTCTAATTAACTTTACCTAATGATCATTAGTTAACGATTTAGAAAATATAAAATACATACTAGTACCTATGTTGTTTTACATTTTGGGTAGTATGCATAAACATATTTTAGCTGAAAGTTGCAATGTGTATAATGATCATCTACGTAAGATAAATGTACCATATACTACGGGATGCTTAAGCAAAACTCTCTTTCAGATTGATTAACGAAAGAAATATACATTTTCTTTCATGGTAATTTGCTTGTCGAAAAATGATATCATTAAATTAGTATGGAATATTATTCGAATATGAGTTTGTAATTAGTCAGTACCAAATGTTAATTCTCGGTAAGTCGATACTCTAATTCTGTATTATTATTATGAACAAAAGCCAATTGTTTCATTTATGTGTACGAGTGTCAGTTTTTAAAACTTATATAGTTTAAATTTTTGTTTTAAAACATATTGTTCGTTTTACAAACATAGAAATGTCATTTGCACCCGTATAGATAGAACGTTTGCTTCTCAATTCTGCCATTCTATCGACAAAATCTGCTTCTACTGTAAATAACGAGAACCAGTGATTGTTATTCCGTGATAATACACCCTTCTGAACCATAGGTATTAATGTTTTGATATAATTAATACAATTCACTTTCTTTATCGACTTTCTATCATTATTAGAAACTTCGAAATTTTTAATTAGAATGCCTCGAACCCGCACTTATCATCAAACATATTATCCATACTCCACGCATATTTCTTGACTGACCTGAAAAGCACTCTAGAAATACAACTTTTTTTCTTTTCGGCGAACACTCCTTGAAATATCTTTTTTGACTTTAATGATAACATAGTATTAAATTATTATTTCGAAATAATATTATTTGAAAATGTAAGCAATTTAAAGATTTAACAACAAATTTTAAAAATTCAATGCAGATATTGAATATTAAATAATTGCTTACTATAATGAAGAATAAATAAAAACTTTTTCTCTTATTTTTTTTCTCAGGTTAGTTTCGACAAGACGAAATCTATGATAGTCCTATAAATAGCAAATTTGTAAATTGTTGTTAGTCCTAAGATGACGAGATGATTTATTATTACAAAATATTAGTGCACCATTTAGCCAATGTAAAAACTTAACTACTCAAAATAATTGATAATAGTAATTATTTTTAATAAAAACATAGAACATAGTGCAGTGGTCTTCAAATTGAAATACACGTGCTCCACTGGTGAAATTCTAATATCCGATATACGAATTAATAACATCCTCGTGTATTATTTGCAAACTGCAAGTTATTCGAGAATAAAATACTCTAAATCCAGATCTAATATTATGAAAAACATTAACAACCATTAAAAATAATCCACGCACAAATTTGATGGCTGTTTTTGCTTTTCTAGGGTAAATTGGGTAAAAAGTACAGAAAGACGTTTTATTATTGTCTTCAAAATATTGCTTGAAATTTGTACAATATGTTGGTAGGAAGATGGAATTGCTGAAGACATTTCTAAAGCTACTCATCGTATGGTTAAATAATTGTTATTTTTGAAATTTATGTATCAAAATAATCGGAAATTCGACACTAAAAAATCATTGAAACTCCGTTTATGAAAAAATTTTAATCAGAAAATTTAAAAAAAAAAACTATTTCAAGATGGGATTTCATCAAGTTAATTTATGAGATATTGCTAAAAATAATACCCGAGACTGATTTCCCGAATTTATGAATAACTCGAAAACTAGCCATCCAATCGATAAATAAGAGTTAATAAATAAGCCACATTAGCCAAATTAATTTAAAAAGCTCAGAAGTGGTCAAACAAAATTTGGTTTTGGATGATTTATTACGGTTGCCTATTATTAAAATATTTAAAAAAAAAAACGTAAGATGGTTAAAAGTTATTGAAATTCATTATTTAAGTTATAATTGATTCACAATTACATCTCATTAATTTGGAGAAGGGGAGAAAATGTGATGGCAGTGAAAAATAAAAATTCATATCCTCTTGTGGACAATATTATATTTGAAACACAGAACTGGGGCGATTTAAATATAATTATAGAGTACATTTATGATTATTTCCATTAAAAGGTGTACGTGTTCAACAATAAAGTTTGGCGATCGCTGATATTGAGTACTGTAAAAATGTCAAATTACCTGTTAATAATTTTAAAATAAACCAAACTATTTCAAGTCTCGGTTGAAAAATTGTCCATGTGTAATGCACTTGATCCATGTATTCAATTGCCAAACGACTGTTTTAAGTTTTTTAACACAATATTAAATCTACAAAAGATTCGATTTAGATAGATAAAGTAATTGACCTATCCATACCTGTAAGCAGATTATACACTATTTGTCAATTTATTGTCTAATAAATTCTCACCTTCGAAACATTTTGATGGTATGTTTTAGTTGACTTTGGATAAAACTTGCATCAAGTATATGCAAAAAGTCTTTGAAAATTAATGAATAATAGTCGGTTGTCAAATGTCTTATAATCGTAGATAAACGCATTGCTGCTATTCTTGACAGCAATGTCCATATATGAAATGATTACAATGCGCTTGTGTACGACTGGAGTATCCGATTATGTAGAATAGTACGGACCTAATAAAAGTCGGTATTTAAGCCAAGCAAGGCTTCTCCTTTCCTCTCACTAATACAAGTATAGCTACGAAATTTTATCTGATGCAAACAATTTCAAATAATGAAGTTTCTGGGTTCATAACTATATTAATCATCTGCGAAAGGATTTCTGTAGATGGCGAGCATTGTACCTACCATCTTATTTACATTGTTTTATACAGATTATATAAATGTAAAATTCGGTGCGGTCGTATGAATACGGCTGTTAGAAATAGTTTAATATTATTAATATCGGCAGATAATACCTATAGTAAAAAATCGAACTCCTTTATTTTAATCACCTTTCTAATTTATAACTTCGTAATAAGCCTTACTTTAAAAGATAGTATATAAATAATGTCTGTTTATTTTCATTTCTATAATTGTAATTTTTAGCTACCTACAAAAAATGAATTGAACTATACAAAAGGAGCAAGTAATGTAAAAATTAGCGTGATGTTTTAATGTTAATGGTAACGAATAATTTTTATTAATGTTTATAAAAAATAATAATTATTAGTAAGTATACCTTGGTAAATCGTTTAAGTAGTTTTTTCCACCGTATAAATATGAAACAACGTTTACCCATATATTTCGCGTTCCATGCTTACTTACAATCATGATTAATAATCTTTTAAGTATTGCAGAATAAATAACGTAAAAGAAACTTAATGTTATTTAAGAAGTGCATATGTATTTTAAACCATATCTTTAAAATATAAACATCTTTTATGGAGGGTACCAAATAAAATTAAATATAAATATATTTTTCGAAATGAAGTCCAGGGAATTATAATTAAACAAACTCGTCAAAGTCATCTACGAAACAGATAATCTCCAACGGACTGTACTTTGTACTTCTTTCAAGTTTGTCCATAAAACGACCCACTATTTTGCGATGTTTTATTTTCAATGTGATAAACTTAACGCAATCATCAATAAATTATAAAAATTGAGGAATTTATAATTAAAATAATGTTTAATATTGTAAACTTTGAATTTATTCCAATTCTCGAGATAGAACTCGTTAAGATGCAGCTTTTTGCAATCATTGAAATGATAAAAGAAAATCTGAAAAATAAAAATCGTACATATTATTAAACAGTTGCAAAGTTCTGGGTTTCTGTTGGTCTTAGATATGGTTCTAATCTGGTCTTAAATATGGAACTTCAACAGAAGAAATAAAAGAAACAGTAATAAGTTTTATGCAAATTTTCGAAGTATTCTAAAAGCTCATTTCAGTGGTTTCCGAAGTTCGCATACTACAATTCATCACTGAAAAAATACTGATCAGTGATGAGTTCTCACGGACTTACAGAAAGACTGTTATTTACATCATTGTTAAATTGTGGAAGTCCATGATATTTTTATTTATTACTTAGCAAGCAACCACAAATATTTAAAAAAAATTTAATATATTAAATTCTCGTATCACAGTGTTTGTTGCCAAACTCTTCCGAAACGGCTGGACTATTTTTCATGAAATTTTGTGTGCATATCAGGTAGGTCTGAGAATCGACCAACATTTTTTCTACCCCTAAATATTAAGGATGACTCACCCAACTCTAAGAGAATTGTGAGAATTTTTATTTATTCAAAGAATCGTTTGGAATCTACATAGCAAGGTAAATACTATCTTTTCACTGCTCTGTATCTCGAATACTGACTGGCTAACGGTTTTCCCAGCTGCTTTTTTGATATTAAGTTAAAATAGGGCAAAAAAATTATTATTTTAAATCAAATAAATTACAGGTGTATTTGGGAGAAATTGTAAATACAAAAGTTATAGATCTTTTCATTGTAGTTTTGAATAACTAAAACTAACTTTACCCAAATGATGCCACACCACGACAACATAGTGGTTTACGTCACGTAATATAAAGATAAAAATATCAAATTTTAATTGAATTATGTACTTATTAATATTTTTACATAAATGTTTGTCAAATTTTATGCTGTATTTTTGACTACCGAAATCGTCCTATTCAGAATATCATTGATAAAAGCTGCAAAATATGCATGGCTTATTTGGTACACAATCTATTTACAATTTTACCATAAAGTAATTATAAACACGAATGTACTGTACTTAGTTACATTTCCAACATTCAAGACTACATACAAAACGAGTACTAATACTTACTTATTATACAACTACAGCAGTCAACTAATAATTGTTGTAATTCGTACTACTTATATTTATAAATAATTATCAATTACAAATCGCCACGAATAACAAACAAACAACCAACAAGAATAATAATAATAATAATAATAATAATAATAATAATAATAATAATAACAAACAAGTTGAACCATATTAAATTATTTGTACTTTTTATATTTTTATAAATAATTAGAATTCATTTTAAACTACATACATATGGGATCGGATATAATACTACACACGCGCAAAATAAAAAAATTGGAACTTTTTCTAATAATAGAGTATTAAATCAATTTTTTTTTCAATCATGTGTCTTTTTTTCTTAAATGTTTTAAAAGAAGCCAAATACGGAAGTTTAAATCAATGAATTAAATCGGTATGATATGTATGACGTCACTTGTTTGTATCTCGATTGTACTTAAAATAAAACCGTTTTTTAAGAAAGAGATGGAAAATAATATTTAAGAGCTTATAATTTCTCCGTTTTAATCAATTTTATTTAATTTTTTAAAATTTGGTATGGTATTGAGTCTATTGACGTCTATAGAAATAACTTACAAATTTTCATAAACAAAAGAATCAAAATTTCTCAATGACGGTGTTTGTTTATAAAAATGTGAAACTCAAAACCATAACAAATCACAAAATCTAAATCAAAAATGATTAAAATGGTGAAGCTCCCAAATATTGTTTTATATGCATATTCAACCTGAGACATCTTTATACAACATTAGAAAACAATTCTATATATATAATTGTTTTCTAATGTTGTATAAACGTAATTTTAAGCTTGCAATATCTTCTCTGGAAATAGGCAGTAGATATGAAATAAAATTATAAGTCGTTTAAGAATCTACTGAAAAACTTTACTTTCGTTCTGTCAATCTGTCAGTCTGGAAGATTGTTAATTTCATCCGGAAGAACGCGCAAACACCTGAGATTCTGAACGGATATTTATAAATTTCCAATAAACAATATTGGACACTGCCAATTTGGAATGGTCCCATTTTACACTCACTTCTCCAAACAGTTACCGTCCCTGAGACACGAATAATTCGTTTAGAAAATCGATATCTAGGGAAAAAAATTGGAAAAGGAAAATGTAAAGAAAACGATGTTTGCTGAATAAAATGTAACAAAGGCACCTTATATTCAAATTTAAATCGGTCATGCCATTCTGAAGATAATAGTTATTTCAGTAAAAATCTTTTCGCTTAAATGCCATCTTGTGAACCGTGTATACGATTTTGACGGAATTTTCTCCATACATGCCTGAGACATCTTTATATAGATCATTTGATTCATGTCTATTCTGAAAAATCGTTATTAAGCAACAAAAATAAAAAATAAAAAAATAAAATATTACAAAATAAAATAAATATAAAAGCAGAATAGGCAGATAATAAAGTTAGCTTACTGTCAATTCAATAAATCGTTGTTTCGAATATATAGATATTTAATTAAACATAATCACACATTACAAGAAATTTGCATTATTATCATTTTATTATTATTTTATCTAGTAAAAAATTAATAAAATATCCATACATATCGCAGTAAGAAAATTCTATTGAAAGCAGAACCTATGTAAAGTTAGCTCCCTGCTCAAGATTGCACGCGCTTGCAAAAGTACCGATTTTGAGACAATTGGCAAACAAAATTAGGGTACCAAATTCATACTTGCTACAAGATTTGAATTTTTGAAATTTGTTTATATGAATATTTGCAAATCCTTTACATTTGTTTGCACAGACTTTTTTTTGAACAGGCACCAATTTCTTAATTAGATACAAAAACCTGCTTTCGATACTGAGAATTTTTTAGATTATATTTTTTTAAGAATGCCGCTAATTTTCTTTACTCAAAATTATTATTTAGTGTCTAAATAAAATGTTTATATAAATTGTTGTATATTAATGCGGGTTTTATTTTTAACTACCTGAACCCGAAACTTCACTCGCATAAAAAAAGTCTATGGTATGATGACAATTAATAACTTATATTAAATGGTATTGTATTTTTATAAGATAACGACCAAGTGTCTAAAAAATATTTAAAAAAATGTAATTAAAATCCAACCAGTAGTATAACAAACCATTTTTAATTAGCAAACAAAATTAGACTTATTTCCACGATATTAAATTTCTGAATATTCCAATTTTTTAAAAACTATTTTTTTACGCTTCCAAATTCAAAATTTTGGGGTTGACAAAATATAGTTTTTTAACCCTCCTGCAAAATTGCTTATTCAAACAAAAATAATGGCTTTACAAACGTGTGAAATCAATGTATAATCGATTCATATAAAAAATCTCAATTAACGGGCTGGTAAAAATTATTTTTTGTTGCGATCCGATAATTTGGAGGGTTTGTGTGAAGTTGATCCCCTAATTTTTACAAACGAAAAAAAAGTTGTGCAAACATGTGCAAACGATGACTACAACAGAAGAACCAAATTTGATATTTGGGGGGCCAACTTCACATAAGTGTAGATAGCAAAAGTCGTTATTGATTAAAAAAAAGTCAATAAAAGTCAAATCTTAGCAAAACATAACAATTTAAAAACATTTTTGATCAAAATATTTGTAATATTTTATTATTTGAAACAGTTCTTGTCTTAAATCATGTTCCTTAAACTGTGTTTAATCATTATTTGTGTGTTTGTAAATGGTATGAATTTGTTTGAATTTAACCGAGATGTAATTTTGAACAACTCACAATATGCACCATATGAGAAATTATTTACAAAACGTCCAAACTTGCATTTTAATGAAACATATTCGAATCAATATATATTAACATCAAATAAAAAAATTAAACGTTCCAAATTTGATAAATTAAGTGTATGTTTTAAAAATTTTGTGATAATTAACGATAAACGTTATTTGCCAGTTGAATATGATGACATATTTAAAGACAGTCGAAAAATAACGGAATACATATTATCAAAAATTATTAAATATACTTCTTTGAAATTTTATTTAACTGATCAAAATTGTGATATTACAATTAAGTTTAAGAAAAGATCTAATACTTCGGTTACAACTGATCGGATACTGGGCTCTACAAAATTTTGGATTAAGAATAGTAAACCACAGGCAACAATTAACATTGATTTTACACAAATAAAATTTTCTGCTACACATTACGATATATCTTTATTACGATTGTTTATGCAAGTTATAATGCATGAAATATTACATGGACTGGGAGTGGATCATGTAGAAAAGGCACATACCAATATAAGATCAATTTTACATGAGTCACATGATTTGTCCGCTCATCAATTACTGTATAAAAAAGATGTATATACATTGAGATCAATTTATGGTGCACGTCCAAATGTTTCCATAGTAGTTCCTGACCCATCGGATGGTGTTCAGAGTTTGCCGAACGGATTGGAAATTTCAGAAATACATAATAAGACAAACTCAAAAACCTTATTGGGATTACAAAAAAAATTAAATGAATTAAAATACAGTGGAAAACGTAACGGAAATACCAGTTTTGTATAACGGAAACTAGTTAATATTGGATGCAAAGTCGAATTTGTTTTTAAAATTCATTGAATACTAGCAGATCCATTTAAACTCTGCTGTATCAATTTTCATATTTTATCAAATCATTTCACAACAATTGAACAAAACAAGCATCGTCCAAGCTTGTTTAGAAAAAAGTTCCCATTTCCTGTAATCATTACATATGCGACATCGAATTCAAGTACCGCATATGATGCATAGAACATAATTAATTCTATTTATTGAATCATAACATTTTTTTAGTATATAACATCCTCAAAAGAGAAAAATTTGTCTCCACTTCTCGCTGGTTTTTTGAGAAAAACCAAACTATACGTAAGTTGTATCAAATTTTAAACAATTTGCAATCATCTATTGGGTGCCTACCTAATCTAAAGTAATTGATACTGCCATCTGTTAGAAAACTTTGGGAAAAGTACGAAATTAATTAATAAACTATTCTCTCATTTAAAATGAAACAAATCACACATTGAAAAAAAATTATGTAAAGTTTGTGTAAATAGAAGAAGTTCAGCACGGTTAAAAATAATCATGATAAATGTGGCAGATAATTGAACAGGAAAAATGTATTCAAATATAACGTAATTTCCAATTGACATTATTTCAGTGAGAAAATATTTTTGAAAAGTGATTAACTATAATCAAATAATTACTGATAAAAAGGTCAAATGATGATAAACTATTAATATTTTTAAAGTACACTACTGTATTGAAGTTATTTTACAGTTAGTAGTTCAGTCAAATCATGTTATTAAAATTGTGTTTGGTATTCTTATTTGTGTTTATAAATGAAGTAATTTTGTTTAAATTTGAACGTGATGTTATTATGAACAGTTCACATTATGAACCATATGAAAATTTATTTAAAAAATATCCTAGTTTGCAGTTTAACGAAACATATTCAAATCAATATTTATATAATACGACGAAAACAATTAGACGTGATAAATTTGATAAATTAAGCGTATGTTTTAAAAATTATGTGATAGTTAACGATACTCGTTATTTACAACCCAAATTTAAGAGAATATTTAAGGATAGTCGAAAACTGACAGAATATATATTATCAAAAGTTAGTAAATACACATCTCTCATCTTTTATTTAACTAAACCACATTGTGATATTCAAGTTGCGTTTAAGAAAAAACTAAAGCATAAAAATTTGGGTAAAACAAAACTTTGGGTTAATTCTGGTATACCACAAGCGATAATTCTGATTGATTCTGCACAGATAAAATTAGCAGCTACCGATTATAACACATCATTATTACAAATTTTTATGCATGTTTTAACGAATGAAATACTACATGGATTAGGAATAGCGTATGCAGGAGCGCAGCATACTATTATCAACCCAATATCGTACAATGCATACAATTCATCGGATCAACAATTACTGTATAAAAACGATGTGTTCACATTGAGATCAATTTATGGTGTACGTCCAAATATTTCAACAATAGTTCCTAATCAAATCAAATATGAACCTAATTTGGAGAATATATTACAGACGACTACAGAAATATATAAGAAAACTGTACCAAATCCAAAAATATTTTTGGGATTTCAAAAACAGTTAAGTAAAATAAAGTACGGTGGCTTAGACAAAACACGTAATAGTTAATCTAATAAAAATAGCAATTAAAATATCAAATCTACTGTAATTGTTTTAAATAAAATCATAGTGAAATCAAAGTATGATTTAGCTAATCCTAATTACTCTCCTGGCTTCTTGGTTTTGATGCTCGTCAGCAAACGATATAATTTGTAAACTCTTCCTCAGAAATATTAAAGATACTTAATTAACGTTTTTAAACATTATTTGTATCTACAGTTACTTATTCTTAATATATTTGAATTTATGAATGTGTCTATTCGTGTTTTATTCTACTAGTCATCAGTTGTAGGTGTTTAAACCATGAATACACTATCGCCAAATTTCTGTTTACGTTTTTGTTTTAAAGATATTTCCAAGGGAGTCTAAAAGTATCATTTTCTTTCTTCCACGTCTATACTTTGCACATTTTCAAAAAGTACTGTTTATCAATATATTTGCTGCACAGATTTATTATTTTTTTTATTGGATCTTGTCCATAACATTCTCATCCAAAACTATGTTTTTAATGCATAAATTTCGAAAGTAAATTTTTATTTATCAAATACATACCAAAATACTGACTATGAAAAGTAGTGTATGCTTTGAATTGCATAAAAACAATTTTTGCAATTGCGGGTATAGTTTTCACGTCTCATACACAATATTTGGACTCAATAATTACTAGTTATTATTGAATTCAACTATTTATGTTACAGCACTGATTTAATCATTTAATCATTGTCCAAGAGTCAATCTTAATACTGACAATTGCATTGTTTGAAGTATATTACAACCTGTATTATAATAACAACGCTATAACAACGTTTAAACTTTTTTAATTTGTTTGTATACAAATGAATTAAATTAATACATTCAGTTGAAAAATACCATAGCAGCTAATATGAAGAATTTATAATAGTTTATGTCAATTTTTGAAAAGGTTGTTTGACTTTTTGCCAGATTTACAATTACCCTATTTAATCACAAGTTAGTTTTATTATCTATTCTTTGGTTTTAAGTAACTCCCAATTACATGAGCTAGCGCACAGACTCTTGAGCTCAGTTAATTCAGCTATATGACAAATTGTTATCTCTATCTTAGTTTTTGCATTGATAATTAGCGACGAGTATCTCAGAAGCATTAGTTACCCGCCGCTAGTTTGATAATAATTCCTTACCTACCTGTAAACAGGTAATCTGGAGAAGAATTGCGATTGGTTAGTTTATACTGTTGATGTATCATAATGTTGTCTAAATATGCCATTATAATATCAAAATGGATACAAGTATTGAGGTGGATATGAAATTTTACTTGGAGTAAATAGTAAATGCATGTCTTCGGAATTAAATAGTTTTTTTATAGCCAAAGAACATTATTTAACTTATCTTTTTATTTACTCATCTGCAATATATGGAATAAAATTACAGCTAGCTCTTATTGAGCTCAAATTTTACTCAATACTTTATTTCTTACAGATGATGTGTAAGTGCATTAAATAAAAAATATTATTTTGTTAAATAAAATACAGAAATTCAATTTTTTAGTCCAATATTATTAAAATTAATTAACTATAGTTAAAATTATTTTAAATAAAAGAAATACTTATGTAAATAATTTTTTGTGACTAATTACGTCGGCGTCAACAAATCAATGTTTTGATAACAATATTAAAAGCGCCGATTTCTTATGGCAATTTGTAACAAGGAAATTATTATAATATTTAATAAATTTAAAATTATTTTTTACCATTGACTCCATTTTATTGCAGTCGGTTATATTTTTTGGAAAAATTTTTCATTTTGCCTAATTATGCTACAGAAATTAATACCACTCCAGGTGTTGTATTTTTCAAGTAAAAAGGCAATCGTAAATCGGCGATAAATCGGCATATACAAAAAGACGTATATAATCTAGTTTCCTTATCTTGAAAATATACCAAATCTTGGAAACTACTCCAGCAAGTGATTTTGATGAAGCTTATACTGAACCCTAAATTGAAGAATATTTAATCTAATAAAAATCAATCATTACAATCCGATTTTTAGTTTCTGAGAAATACGTGGGTATCCAATAATATTATCCCTTTTTTGAAAATGAATTAAATATAACTATGCTCTAATTTAAATTATTCAGTTACAATTTAGGGACTATTCTTTAATACATATATTCAAGAAATTTTAACGATTGTACGCCAATTGAAGAGAAATATGTTATCACAAGGATGATATGGGCTAATTTTTATCATTTTTCAATCGCATTCTGAAATAAAAACCGAAATTTTAGAGCAAATTCATCTAAATTGGAGTAGTAGATGAAATGTGTCCGTTTAAAATAATGAGTTACCGGCCAGTCCAATGTTTTCACTTACATTTTATAAATAAAATTTTCATTTATAGGTAGTATTTTATTTAATTTTCCCTTTAGAAATTTGAGTTAATATATATCAAACAGTGTTTTTGTGGCATTTTTGAAATTATATATGTATGTAAACAAATATTTGCGCTCCGCTAGATGTAATAAAAGTGTAGTTAACTTGTTCTTTCGGTAGAATGCTAGTGTTGATTCGACGGAGATATAAGTAAATGAAATTAAATTTAACAATTCAAGAGTCTTAAAATCTAAATTAACAATTTTTAATATCGTAAAATCTAACTGAATTTAATTAAGATTAATTAAAGATTAATCCGAATCTCTAAAGATATAGACACTTTTCAAATTATTTCTATTTAAATTGTAATAACGACTTGTTTGTCTACAATTAGACCAGCAGCTCAGTTAAGACATTTGTAGAATATTATTCGTTCTTATATAGCCTTCGCCAGAATTTATAACGTTAACAATATACTTTCGTACTTTATTTCGTCATTCAAACACAAAAAATTCCTTGAAGATATATTCAATCAAAATTTGAATTTTCCATTGTCAATTCCAAATCGTATAACAATTTGTATCATGTTTAAAAAAAAAAATTTCGGATCGTTAACAATCAATCAAAAATAATGATTTCTCTAATACATAATAAAGTATCGAACGATGTATATACGTTTCGGTATATTTCTACACAGACAACGAATTGATCCAATTTTTACCAATGTCAAATTACAATATCTCGAAATGTAGCTATAAAACAAAAAGGTTTCCATTGTTTCAAAAGTTTTATTTTGGTTGATATATTTTAATGAATGATTCTATAACTAAAGATTCTAAAATGCGATTTGTGGTCCGAAATACTCATACGACCCCAATATACAGGTGCATTAAAGTTTTACACAAGTTAATAAATAAGTGGTACTATAAATATTATTTTTTATATAACTACTAAAAAAAACACCTTTATATACGGGAATAAAAGCACAGGATGAATTGTAAGGTCAAATGTAGAGAATTCATTAGATTCTGCTTTTTATACCGTCAATATTTAATATAAAACAAATATTAAATAAAGTCTAAAGTTTGTAACGCTAATAAATAAATAATTGGTGGTTTAAATAGAAACAAATATTTAAATAAAACTCTTCTACAATTAGTTCGTTTTATTCAATAATCCACTTCTGCAGGTGTCTCTGTTAAAATAAAATAGAAATAGACAAAAAGCTGTAATTAATAACGTGCTCCAAGAAGCGACTCTGAGTACTTAATCTAAAAAAATTTGCCAATGATATCATGGGCTTTTAAATCTTAAGATAAGAACAATTTTTTGTCTACAAATTGTCTCTTCTACAAAGCTATTTTTGCAATCATCCTAATACATTTTTGTAAACTCCGAAGATTTGTTTCCATTTGTACTTCAAGTGCCCTAAATTAAAAAAAAATATATGTAAGGATAATACTTCTTTTATTATGATCTCATTAGATTATTTTGAATATTTACATAAATATAATAAGTTTTCATCTTCATTTGTTTAAAACTGATTTCTTAATTTTAAATTTAAATTATTTTTTGTAATACCTATATACAAAATGTTAATCAATAATTATAGTAGTAACCAAAACTGATATCAATAAATTTTTTTTAAATTTTTTTATAACCAAATTCGGAACTAGTTTATTTTACCTATTGTAGTCGAAATTATAAGTCTCTAAGAATCCGTACTTCTGTCACAAAATCTGTCCATTTTTTTTTCAAAATAATTGAATTTTGAAGGAAATAAATTTGAGGAATTGTAAAATTCTTAAAGATGAACTCAAAGTTACAGTATGATGATTTAATGAATTTTAATGACTTGATTGGAATAACTAGGTGATAAAAATCTTAAGGGTTTTTAAGATAATTATTAGTGGAGCACTTGGAACTAACTCCATATTAAAGGTTTTGAAGAAATAAATTTTATGATTTTATAATATTGTAGACTATTTTAAATATAAAAACTAAACTTTTCATAGCAAAAATTAGAAATTTTATTTCTTCCAAGGATTTTTATTATTACATTCTTTAACATCATACTCATTGAATATATTAGTAACATATTCAATTTTCAGTTTGGTTAAGATCTTTTGAATGTTTATTAAATTTCAAAATGCACCATGATTATAGAAAATCTCTTAAAATATCTGTGGTAAGTACAAAAGTAAAAATAAATTTAAAATAAACAAAATAGACCATGAACCCATCATTTTTTTCACCAGCCTTTTGGACGATTACGAAGGTAAGTATAATAATTGAGAACATTGAGAGTTTAGCCGTCCCAGCTTTAACGTACATCAAGTTCTTTCATATTCATGTTTTAAGGTAAATTAGTTTTATCTTCTTTTCATATTAAAATCAAACAACACAAAATAAAATTTTTAGTTTCTTGTTTACATAAACTTTTATACAGTGCTTTGAAACCTTGCTCTTATTTTGTTTTGTACATTATTTTGTGAAAAGCTTTCTTTAAATATTAGATTAACATTAGACATATAACCGTGAATGCTAGAATTAATTTATCGTTAAATATCTAATTTTATCAATCTTTCAAAAGCATGTATTTAGTTCAAATTCCCAAAATTTTCCATTGCAATAATTTTTACAACATTGACAATCACCAAACGTGGTTCCCTCGTACCAGGAAAGCCGCAATGAGACTGGAAAAACAGATATTATCTATTGTAGTCTTGAAACTTAAAAACAAATTATGAATAGGAATTTTTTTATCGTATATATTATTTCAATTTATATTTAAAACAATTTTTACTTCAGACCTCAATGGAGCATCGAGTTATTCAATATTGATTACTAACAAAAATTTCGTATCCATTTTTATTTTATTACACGACTCATATATTTTTACAGGAGATTGCTTCTGCTATGCAACTAAAACCTTAAAAGTAAACGTATTAAAAACGGTAGTCTATAACAATTTATGAATTTACCTTATACACATAATATTTCAAATAAGACTAATAACGAAATGAAAGCTGAAAACATGCTTATAAAACCTAACGACTGAATTCAATTGAAAACAAACGAATACGTTATACATATCTTCACTATACCTATATTTCTTGATTCGACAAAAGAAGTTATATATGTATTTATGTACAGTGTGTTCAGAGCATCTATCTATACAAACAAATATGATTTCAAAGTGTTCGTTTATAAATTCAACGTTTTAACCTTTCCATTTCTGAGTGCATCCATTTTTTTTGTTTGTTCCGTATTGATGTGTTTATCTGTGAAATTCGTTCAGATGAATGTGTATATCCCAAAAACCATAGAGCTCATTTTTATAAATTTGTGGTTTCATGGTAAACAATAGCGGAAGTGTTATTTCCCGGAGAGATAGGCTTGAATTTAATATCAACATGCATGGTATATATTTACATAAGTCTTTTAAATTTGTTAACAATCGGTGTTTCTAGAAAACATTCACTAAAGAAAATACAGAACAAAAAAAAAAAAACATGAAAGAATAAAATCAGCTTATTGTCACAGAGATTTATGTGACACAGTAAATGTATTTTTTACCTCATATCCAAACTTCGACTCAATATGTCAAGCCGATATGAAAATATAACTTCTTAAGTAAATATATTCGATAATGGACACTTTCACCTAAACTACAAGAAACTGTAATAACTACACAAAATTTATGATGATTAAAATGCAGACAATCTATTTTTTCACCTCATATCGAAATGGCAATTGATTCTATCAAGACATACGTACCGGACATACACAGCTATGTTAGTATACATATAAACAACCTCACGAAGAATTTCTCTGTTCATTATGCACAGTCAACAGACATAACTTCATTTTTTCCAGAAGATAAAACAAGAGACGAAAGTTTTGTTTGAGAATTTTTTAATTTTTTATTTATTATGAAAAATTTGAATAGAAATTTTCTTGTTATTTATAAGATCTATAAGACATCCGTATCATAAAAATTCAATAAACAATATTAAATATCCACACGAAAATTCGATTCTATATACGATGAAATTAACATGAAACGTATATGATATATGTAAAAAAAATTTTGCTTGTAAGCATCGAGAATACTACAATTAGCTGTAAACGAACATAGCACGTTGTATCTTGTAAAACATTTGTATACTCTGAATATCTTTTCGAACTTCATTCATGTTTATTTAAACTGTAAATAATTTTCAAAATAATATTTACGATATGGATATTATTTTATTATATGGAATTAAAACTCAATATAATTTCTTTTATTCATGAACCTAACCTTTAAAGAAATACATGTTTCAGCGTTTTTCAAAAACTACTCTCAAATAGAGTAAAATAAAAGAAAATTTGTATTGGAATTTTCAAATCATTATCCTAAAACTAATGAAATCAAATGAAACTTAAAAATTAATTAGACTGAATTATAAATTAGACTCATTTACTAATATACCATCTACGTTTTGTTAGGTTGATACTTTGAGCTATTATTTATTACATGTTTGCATTATGAATGATTTTTGGAAGATCCATTTTGTTTCTATTATTAATAATCGCATATATTAAAAGAATCAGTTTCGTACCAGTCCAACTAAATACAGTGCGTTTTACAAACGAAGTTATTTTTTTACTTAGAGTTTCTAAATTGTAGGTATCACTGTTCTGAACCTTTCGTAAAGACTTGGTTTGCTATGATAATCTGTAATAAGTCAGAAGACAAAACATTAAGAAAAATACGCACTGATTGAAGTAACAATAAAAATTACACATTGTATGGTATCTTTTCAAATACCTGAAACATTTTGTCTATATTGCATATAATATATATTGTAAAATGTATTGTATCAACAATTTATTGTCCCAATTAGCCAAATCTTAAAAGTCTGTTTGTATATAAATATATATCCTATATATATATATATATATATATATATATATATATATATATATATATATATATATATATATATATATATATATAATTTTTTTTTTTGTAAAGGTCTTTTTATTTATTAGAATTTCTTGTTTATTCTTTTTTTTTTCAAACGAACACCCATACACTTCTACGTCTTTCATAAATTGTTAGTTCTAGAATACAGCAGCTCAAATATAATGTTATATAATTTATAAAAACATATTCCTTCGTCAAAAATTGAAAACAATTAGGGCTTGACTGTAGGCGAATACCTGAACCTAGACTGTATCTAGGCTCAGGTATCATTTTTATGCTCGACGTACATACTATTTCAGTTATGGTAATTTTATTCTAAAGTTTGTAACGGTACCTAATATTGACAAACCAAATTTTGGTATAGGTGTTCATAGAAATCAATAATTCCCGATTGTCCGTTTGTCTTGCATCACGATAACTTAAAACCAAAAAGAGATGGCGACCTGAAATTTTGATGAAGTATTTTTAATATATAAAGTAAGTTTAAGTTCGCGAATGGGCAAAATGGGTTCAATGGATCCTTCAACTCTTAAAGTAAAAAATATGGAAGATAAATGTAAAGATAAAAAATATGCGTTTCTTTAAAAAACTTTTCTTTAAATATAGCAAATTATCACATATTGATAATTACAATTCATATTATTATACTAAATATATATGACTGACTGGATATTTATAGTATTTTATAAATGCAAATTAATAATAGTCCAAACAATGATATTGAATCATGTGTCGAGTATCTAAACAAATAACTCTGTTAGTTAGAATCTTCTCTTGTTTAGACAGACAAAAACTTCAGAGATTGAAGAAAAAAACAACCAACAATTCATTTTCTATTCAAGTCTAATTTAAGCCAACCGTTTTGTTGCTCATAGTTTTCTACTTTTCTTCGATTTATCAACCTGATATTGCAAGCCAATGACTAAAAATATATTTTACATAAAATAATGTAAGTTTTAAAAAAAGATTGCTTATTTATTCTTTCTTGTAAGATTTAAATGGTTTGTCTTCTTTCCAGCTATTTATAAAATGGTGCTAAATTCAAAACCAATCAATAAAACTTGAAATAAATACGTGCTCAAACAAACTAAAAAACGTAATGTATGCATAAACATATCTGTTATTGTTCTTCAAAATTTAGTCATTTAATTGAGATCACATCTACCTTTCTTTTTGAATCTGCCCAAGTACAATTTAAAAAATAAATCCAATAAAAAACGCATACCTAAAGCAATGGTATAAAAATTTTTTTGGATTAGAATCTATCTCGACCAAGACCAACCAATATTATCCAGTGTATAATAATTATCAGTAGTTAAATTTAATTGGTATTCAAACAAAAATTTAATTTAATGTTTACGAATAAAGTTTTAATAAGGTATATAAATTTTATTTTTTATTTTTTTGTTTGGTTTTGATTGTTATCACTAAAAAAAAGAATAAAAAAGTCTAAAAAAGTAAAATATCCAGTAGTAGTTACGAACGCTAATTTAATAAAAAAAAATAAAAATATCCAGCCAGCATCGTACAGTTCTGATATTTTATTTTATTTTATTATTTGTTTATAGAATTATCAGAAATTGGATTGTTTAAAAGATATAGATAATCAATTTGTAAAGATTTTAAAATTTAAAACAAAATTATTGGGCACGACGGTGTGTACCCACTATATTTAATGGATAAAGTTTCATTACTTTAATTGTTTTTAAGATTTTGTTCATACATTTAAGTAAATATGGCAGTGAATGTATGGCTCTTTGTTGCTGAAATTAGCTAGCCCTACCTTCATTCTAAGACATAAGGACCCACTCAATTTGTAAGAATAACGAAAATTTCCTATTTTATACAACAAATTGAGATACTTGACTCAACTTCATAACATAAATTGAAAACTATATATTTAAATTTATTCACAAACAAGTTAAAAGCTTACAAAAAACAAACTTTTACATTTAATTTAATGGAGATAATAGCCTAGACGAAACGCACATTGAACTGACATTAAATGGAGTTTGCTTATTTTTAAATCGAAGTTTTGGACCATAACTGTGAATCAAACGCTCAGGCTGTGCTAACAAAATAGCGGCCGAAAAACTGTGCTTTTACTGAACTTTTTTGGATTTTCCCCAATAACTACTTAACGAGTTTGAAAAATTCTTCTGGTCCAAGTTCAATATAAGTTTCACCTTGGCTATTGTTTCCATAAGATGACATATAAATTTTTTTTCCTTTTCAAGGAAAATATGAAATTATAATATCATATAAATCAGAGCTTAACAACTTTTGCGCACAATAGTACTACTTTTTATTGCATAAAAGAGTCACGATCGACTTTTTGTCATAACCATAAAATCCCATATGATAAATTTCAACGCATTTCAACGAATTTCAACCTATTTTTTATCTAAATAATTTCGAAATACAGCTTTATAAAAAACATATAATCTTAATTTCCTGCCAGGGTTTTTTTTTGGTAGTATTTTTAGGTAGATTATTTTACCTACAACTCTTTCTAGAAAGATTTTAGCTATTCGATTTATTATTGATTTTAGTATACAAGTTATAATATCTAATAGTCACCTACATGAATGCGGCCCAATCACGGACAGATATCCATCGTTCATACATTTTGCACAGCAAATCATAGTAAGCAGTTTGAAATAAGCCACAATAATATAACTCATAATATAACAAATCTCATAATATAAGAGAAAGAAGGATCATGTACAAATTGTGAATGTACCTGTAATGTCATCTTAACACAAAATGCTTAAAATTCCTAAAATTACTGATTAGTTGTATTGTTTTATTTAATTTATTATATCATATATTTTTAGGTCTTTGTAGTAACTGGACTTAAAAGACATAAAAAAATAAGTAATAATAGGATTTGTTCGTTAATATGGTAAAGATTGAGAATTTGAATTTCACGGTTAAATTTAACGAATGCTAATTGTGACTGTAGAATAATCTACAAACGTTGGTAATCAGATATAATGTACACAATATTAACAAGGCGTATAGAACATTGATAACAAAGTTTTAAACGAAAAAGCCTCCAAAAAAAAAAAATAAAACTAAAAATTATTTTAAATTTTTCCTTGTGACCAATTACATTTCATAGTCAACGCCAACCAAACAATTATTTAGCTAAAGATAAGATAGGTACAGACTTGGAAAGATAATTGGTCACAAGGTTAAATTTAAATTTATGATTAATTTTTAAGTTCATTTTTTTTGAAGGCAGTTCTTTCTGTTTAAAAATGTTTAATTGAATTACAAAAAATTATTTTTGTCCCTCATGTTATAAAAATAATAAATGATAACAGTTTGTTGTTGAGTAAATTATTATAGTATTTGGTATGAACGTAATTTTTTTTTTTTATGTATGTGCATATTTTATATAAGTGTATTTTAATATTGGTTTCTCGTTTTTGTCGTATGAAAAATAATTCTTTGGCTAATTGTACGTATACATACGATGACATACAATTATGTAAACAGACAGTTCACAGACTTTGGCCTGTTAATAATTAATTTTGTTTTAATTTTGGTATGCAGGCAATGTATATAATTTTTTAACTAAAAGTTTGTGCAGAATAACACTAAATAAATAAATCATTACGAGATCGATTGGAAAATTGGTTTTGTGATCGACATAATTGATACAGTCTATTTCGAAAGAACAACGCCGGAATGCTAAATGTCATATTTAATGACGTCATATCGGAATGGCCGGCTAGCTAATATGTGCTAACATAAACCATTCCCTAACTAAGTATCAAATTTGTTTATAATAATAAACAATATTTCTTTTAATTGATAATTATTTTTTTGGAATTTGACCTTTATTGAATTTTAATTTTTTTAAATGGTGCCCTTTTTTATTATTTCTATTTTACCGTGAGAATCGGCTATCCAAATTCTGAACAGTAAGTCATTTACAATGCAAATATTCAGTAGTGAATGGTAATTCATTATTTTAAACAATTGAAGACATATATGTTCAAGCAAACAGTATAACAATATCAAAATAGCTATTGAAACATACAAAAATGCAGTATTGAAGCTGTAAAGTAATGATATTTGAAAATTTTGAATTTAAATCGGAGATGTATTTATCTCTATATATAAAATGATAAAACTGACTGACTGACTTATATATGATGTATACACAAAGCCGAAACTATTTGGTTTATAACATTTTTTGCATCGTCTTGTATGACGTAATCGAGTATTTAGGAGGTGTTTATTGCCTAAGCCGCTTAGTAAAATATCTTTAAATTATATGATCACATAGTCCTGTTAACATAGACGAAGTCAAGGAAACGATTTTGAGGCTTTTCAAATTTTGAAATTTTAATCACGGTATTAAATGGTAAAAACTACGTTGAATGTTTGTTATATTTAATTAATTTTTATATAAATACATTTTCATTTCCAGTTGTTTAACTCTCATCAATATGAGAACAGTTTTGAATATTTAAACATTTTAATATCCCATGATACTGACATAGGGGGTGATTTTTTGTGGTACCGAAATGAATCACAAAATTCTTACACGATCAACTTTCTTTATCATTGTGTGTTATTAACATATGCAATTCTTTTATTTTAATAGTTATACGTTTACACTTTCAAGATAGGGGCAAACGATGTGTTACAACAATATTCTACACCTATAAATATCATCCTTAGATCTAATGACCAACATAACTAATATTTATGATATAAACAAGTAAAAAATTAAAAAAATATATCCAATCAAAGCTTGGATTTAAAAAGAAATTATGTTTTTACAGAGGTAATATAAACTGTGTTTATTATAAGTAACCGATTCTTAAAAACGATTTATTGACGGTGTATTGTATGAATAAGAATATTATAAAAATAGGTTCATTTTTAAGAGAATCTTGATGTTTCAGCTATTTTATAAATTATGATCCGATCTACAATACTCTGTCATACTAAGATGATTTAAGAATACGGACATGTAAAAGGGTACAATGGAGCAAAAGTGCCCAATTTATGATAGAATTATAAAAGTAAAAAAGGCGATGTTAATAAAATTTTATTATATTCAAGTTTAAATTGTAAATGTTTAAGGTAGTTGGGTCATGCAGGCAAAATGTTAAGAAATCTTTCAAACTTAGAATATAGGGAGTTAAATGCATGATACACACATATTTGTTTATCTTTATTCTATATATATATATATATATATATATATATATATATATATATATATATATATGTATATATAGAAATAAAAAAAAGACGTGTGGCACTCGGGGACTGCCACGGTAAAGCTAGTGCATAGCATTTTGTATCAACTTATGCAATTATAATTTTTTTTTTTTTTTTATTTATTTTATTCATGCAGTATTGCTTTTTCTTACACCTATACACCTATATACTTTCTCATAAACAGCTGCTTATGTATTCGTCCGATTTCGTAGCAGCTCGTCTCGATTCGTCAAGCCACAGCTCCTTGCCCGTCGGAGTGGGGAGCGTGAGGTTTTTTCGTTACGGAATTTCTGGATTCGGTCCCCGCACTCAAGGCCCGCGATAGCTTAATAATTCATATTATGTGTTCTGAATAACTAAGCACTATACTATAATATACATAAAATGTATACACAGTAGTGACTGAGTGTATGTGTGTATATACTATAGTGTAAGTTACAAGTACAATATGTTGTCAAAATATAGCCATCGATCTTGAAAGAACTATCTTAAACGTAATTAGGGGTTAACAAGTTGGTATTTTAAAATTAGACCATTAAAATATTTCAAAATTAAAAATATATGTATTCACACATATCCCACATTACCATATTATGTTATTTTACCCGCGCATACTCTATATAAATTAAATTAACAATAAAAAGATAAAACAATACCCACGGAATCAATATACAAAAAAAGAAGAATTAGTAAGATCTTCACATATTTCTATATATAAAACCGATATTTTGTATACCCAGCACTTCTTCTGTTATCTGTAAACTGTTATCAGAAAACAATTCTTAAAACCATTTGAATAAAACCCAGTTAGAAGAAGGAATCTGTTTATTCTGTTAAAAATAATATTTATATATATATATCTATATATCTATATATCTATATATCTATATATCTATATATCTATATATCTATCTAGATATCTAGATATATAGATATATAGATATATAGATATATAGATATATAAATATATAAATATATAGATATATATATATATATATAAAAGTTAGTTTTTATATATTTTAACTACCTGTTTCACATTGGGTGTAACACAGTATACATAAATGTATCGCCTTTTTTATCCCTTAACTGATGTAGTGTTGTGAATAATTTGGAATTCCGTGTACAATCTTGTGAATCTGCTTGCTCTAGTCAAAGATTTCCAAAATTTTGTTGTTGTAGACCACTTGCCATGTTTCAAAGCATAGTAAAAATCATGTCAATAACATACCAATTGTGTTAGATTTCGGTCTTAAATTTCGTCTATTCATCCAGCCAGCTTCGTTTTTTGTATCACTAGATTCGATATCAAACTGAATCTCTTTTTCTAGATTTGAGGATTAATAGGAAGTAAAAACTTTCTTACGATATTTCACATTTATGTAAATTATTTTTTTAAAAATTTACTTCATAGGTAGTTCTATAATTTATGTAGATAATGATAATGTTGTAGGTCACGAAAAACGATCTGGATTATTTCATTGGTAGAAAGCTAAAAATAATGTTATGATCTGTTAAAATAAGACAAGTTATCTTCTCCCATTTACATCTCCCAGTTTTTGCCTTCACTAACATGCATTCGTTGCAGGTTGTCGTTGATCCTTGGAATAGTAAAAAGTACAGTTTTCAATTTTATAAATTTTTATAACGATACGAAGTTTAATAATATATGAAAATTCGAAAAAAGTAGAATTTAAGTTCCAGTTACCGCAAGTCTATTACTAAAGCGCTTACTATGGAGAGTTGACGAAAGGCCAACATTGCGGATGACAATGATAATAGATCCTTTTAAATCTTTAGATCTACGTCATATAGTGAGACCTAATTATTTTCAAGAGTTTTCCCGCTAGCTTTGCCCTGACATAAATAATATATTGTGAAAATAAAAATAGCAACTTTCATTACAATTAAATGTAGTGATAAATTTGCCAACACTCTCATTTGTAAAACCAAGTCATTTTACATTTATTACACTGAGAAAAAATTATTTACCGTGCGATGTTAGTTAATGGTTAACACTATACATTTTTTCCCTTTTGATTTGTTCCAAGTGTCAGTCTACTTTCATGCTCGCCTGACTGTCTACCAGCTTGTATTTTATTTACTTTAAAGATAAAAACAAATAAAACAATTAGCATAATGAGACAAGTAATTTAAACCAAACTACTGTATACTACAATTATTTTTTAAAACTTTTTTTTCGTTAACATTATTGAGTGAGTAGGTCTTTCTATATTTCATGTGATTCTAGGTTTTGTACAGAATGTACGAAAACCCTAGTTCACCAAATTAATTGGTTTCATTATCGACATCTTGACACTTAATCAGTCCGATATATAACACTACTGAGATCTTAGCTATTCTAATATAAAAAAGTTTCAAATTAAGCTATTCATTACATACAATTTGAAGAAAAAGTTTCAATAATAGGTGTTTTTATTATTTAGAACCTGTGTAAAAAAATTACTGATCGCCATTATGAATGAATGAATCTTCATTATGAATAATATCTGAATTATTAATATTAACAATGAATTTACTTTGGTTGTCAAAACATAATAAACAGAACACTCAACTCTTGTTTACCTAACCGATGCAAATCCATAAAAATTACAATTAAAAGAAACATAATAACTTTTAATCAAAGAAACTTTTTTATTCCATATTGACCTAGGCTTTATAAAATGTTTAGATATTGCAAGTTTCTTTATCATGCCTCGGCAAGCAAACTACTACCAAACTTACTTTCGTAAAAAAATTAGCCGTTATTTCGCTAAGACCCATATATTCACACAATTAAAGCGTTTTCACTTTGCACATTATCTTCACATTTAACAGAAATTTTGTTACCGTATTCCTTCAAACATTTTCAATTGATTTACCGCAACTAAAACAGTTCCGCAATACTCAATGATTCGCTATGGAGCAAAAATTTTGTTGTTTGTTCACAATTGTCTAGCTAATTGAATATATTTACTTTTTTACATTAATACATTAGTGTGGTAACGCAAAAATGTGTTTTATATTATATTTTTAATATCTAACGATATCTTTGCAATCTTAATATTTATTCAACAAATTAATTATAAATATAAAAATCAATATCTCTCTTTTAAATAATAGAGAGGAAGAAAGGCAGTAGTAAAAGGTTCCTTTTTTACATATTTAAAAAAAGACAGAAAATACGATTCTCTTTTAACCAAAGCTTCGCTTTTGTGATTAGATAGTATTGCTAAAGATGATTTACATTACGCAATTTTACTATGATTTACCAACTTAAGATTCATGGACAATTTTAACCGAAAGTTTGACTAAAGTTTCTAAATAAATTTTAAAATTATAGTAATAGCAAACATAAATACTTGAGTTAGAGATTTATTATTTTTAAAAATGTTTCCCTAATACCAATTTTGAAATAAAGCACTAAGCCAATATTCCCTTTGTTTCAGTTTTTTTTAATGGCTTATCTTTCGTTCACTTTTAATTAATATTATTATTTATTAAATTGACATTTACGTATCAATACAAGTGAATATAAATTGCATATTCAAAAATTAAAATTATAAAACTAAAATATAAAATAAACTCAATTTGGTAATACAAAAACATGACGACACCAATGGTAAACTGGTATTAATTTTTCCTATCAGTTCCAAAAATTATAAATAAATCTGCTTAGTCTGTTCATTGCATCTTAGTATTTTGTGTCATATATATACAGAAAAGGGACAATTTTCTTTACAAAAAAAAAGTAAGGTCAAACGGTTGAGCTGTACACAATCTTCTTTTCAATGCGTTTCAATCATTATCAATCCGACCCATTATCGAAATTTCGCGATAGGAAACAGAAATATTATAATACAATCATAAAAATATGATGTTTTCGTCAATCATATAATTACTTAATTAATTTATTTAAAAAAAATTACATCAAAATTTGAAAACACAAAGAAAAACTTTAAATGATTATTAATTATAGCCTAAGAGTCCACGACGGCCAGACATTCGTTATTTTATAAAAGTTGAAAGTTTCTCTGTACATGTGTCCTATACAGGTAAGAACGACCAGCGATTATAGAGTTTGGATTGTGGTTACCTGGGCAGGTAACAGGTAGTAAAGGTGTCAAAAATAGTACTTAAAATTTGTTCGAGTATAAAGCTCAATTTTTTTATTCGAGATAACTTCAGAAATCTCGTCATCCATTGCCGGACACTTATGACAGTTGCTACCCGTTTCTAGAACGAAAGTATAATTATAATTTATTAAAGTTTAGGGGTGTCTGGCAGAAGGGAGAAACTGTCATAAGTGTCCGGCAATGGATAACGAGATATCTCCACTCTATATAGTTATAAATACATGTATAATAATAATAATATGTATTGTAATTTCCAATATTTCTTTATTTGTCTACACCATCGAAATTCACCTCGTTATGTCTTTTCATTTTTGAATTATCTTGGTAAAGGGCGGACGGAAGAGTTTTTAAATAGTATAAGATGTTTTATTCTTTTATGATTAATTAATATACGCCTTGACTCTCTTCGTAACACTAGGACCGAAAAATGAATATTTTAAGGTAAAGATATACAAAGCAAATAGTAAAAATAGTACTAAATAAAATTTCAATTTTATTATAATTTTATATTAAAATTTATTAAAACCTGGTATGAAAATCACAATTAATGCATTTGATATTTGCTGTTGAAAATATGGTATCTAACTGTGGTCTTTGTTTTCAAAATTTATGAACATTCACGTTCATAAGTATTCTTAAAACGTCCAGTAAGCCCCAAGTAGCTTGATTGCAGTGATTAAGCTCAAAGTTGAATAATATAGTACATAGAAGGTTGAATTTAAACCCAAATCAAATGTGGAATCGTTTTCTAGAATGAGTGAAAAATGGTTTCTCTTAACTGGACTCGGACCAATTTATTCATAGATCCAACCACCTAATTAGAAACGGCACCGTATGGCTTTATCGTTCGTATTTAATATCGATTTATATCTCAATAATCAATTACA
Source organism: Chrysopa pallens (assembly GCA_020423425.1). Taxonomy (NCBI): domain Eukaryota; kingdom Metazoa; phylum Arthropoda; class Insecta; order Neuroptera; family Chrysopidae; genus Chrysopa; species Chrysopa pallens. The sequence continues at coordinate 36,535,111 of CM035591.1, read as the reverse complement.
TTTAATAAAGTTTTATTTATTAAATAAAATTATATGCTTAATATCAAACGCCTCGAATTTCGATTTTATTACTTCGACAATTATTTGAGCGTATATCAATTATTCGATAGACGAAATTTGGAAATTTTAGGCACGATCAGCTTACTCTAAGAAATAAAAAAAAAAAAAAATTAAAAGTTCGTTTACAAATGTTCCTTAGAAATCTTCCATTTTCCTTCCTTATCAATAATTTCCGATTACTACCTATTGTTTGATACCTTCAAAACTTAAAGAAATGTTTCAAACTAGTTTCAAAGATTTATTTATTACTTATAAAGAATAATAAACAAAAATAACACTTCAGTGATTGCATCCCTTTTTTGGTAAATTTAGGTAATAAAACAAAAGTTCTGTGACCAAATTAAGTGATGCACTAAAAAAAAAAAACACATTTTAAAACATTATAAAAATCTTTGGAACATGTTTTATCGAATTTAATTACTATGAATTTTGTTAAACAAAACCTAATTAAAATCACTTGTTTCTTAAAACATATCTCTTTCTGGTTTGATGGGTAGATGTGTGGTAACAAACAGCCAACAGCCGCTTTTGTTGTTGATTGACCATATGACGATATACAACCTGATTAGAGTGATATGTTTTTAACTTTCTGATATACAATTGTGATTTTGACTTCGAAAATTGAAAAAAAAAATATATATTGGTTGAAGCCGAAGTGCTAACAAAAAGAGTTTACGAACTAAATATTAGTAAACATAAAAACATACTTTAGAAACATAATTTATAAGAGCTTTTTTAAACATATTCATTACATTTGGAATACTTGAATGTTTGAAAATACGATTGAATTTTTCATGTAAGATAATTGCACATAAAAAATAAGAAAGACTGGGAACTATAGTGATTAAATAGACACCTGTGAATACTTGTGTTAAACATCAAATATTAGTTTGAAACAACACATTGATTTGAAAGAAAGCTTTTTAAAACTGTACAGTTTTTCTACAGATATATGAATTTTGTTCGATTTTTATATAGACTTTAACGGGGCTTTAAGATTATGACCAATTAAATCGTCCTGCTTAGCGAATAATTCTCTAAATTGTGCAAATAGTTAAGGAAACTGAAAGCATAGAAGACAGGAGTCACTTTTTTTTAGTGATTTGACGCCATTGGATTTCTTATTGTGGGGTTTCTTTAAGAGTTGCATCTATATCATCAAATCTGCAACGCTGTAGTATCTTTAAACTAACATCCGTGAAGGTATAGTCAAGATAACTCCCGAAATTTGAGAAAAGGTTATCAAAAATTAGCTGAAACTAATCTACTCTTGCAGAAGGTCCAGGCGCACAAGGTACTATTTAATTGATATTCATTTTCTTATATAATTAATTATACTTCGATTAATAGGAATATAAAATGTGAGGAAATTCAAATTGGAACACCCTATACAAAAAAATTCCTATTTAAATAATAGAAATGAAAATCATTATGTTATATAGAGAAAAAATCGCTAAATTCTGTTTTTACACCCCGTATATTTATCTATGAATAAGTTAGTGGTACAATTTTGGTTGTAAATGATTTAAATAATATGAGGAACCTTTAGTTGATAAGCTCTAAGCGAAATTTATACCATTTTATCTTCAGTCCAATTGGGTGTATTTGGACTTCTACCAAAAAGTATATTAAATATGGTATCTATTTCATTCACTTTATTTTTCTATCAGGTATTATAAGAGTGTGGATTAATTTTAAGTTGAATCAATTTAGATTGACTGCAATAATTTACTTGATAAAAAAAGTTATAGATCTGATCTCATAGAGTATTTTCTTCAGCGGTGTGATATCATTATATTTTGATGAAACAAGAACACATACTCAATATCATCGATTAAAATCAATCGATCGATCGATTGGACTACGTTCGCGTTTGTTTTTTTAGTTTAATATACAAAAGTGATCAACGAGTCTTTAAAAAAGTAGTAATAGTATTATTCAGTATGTGTTGCCGTTTGTTAACAGTGTTATTGTGTCTCCGGTTTTATCGACTTTTTATTTTAAAATTTATTGTAAGAATTTCATTCACTTGTCAGTTGATAGAAGATTTTTCGGTTGAAGAACTTAAAGTAAAATGTATTTTAATGCTCATTAAAATATACGAGCGTATCTGTAAAGCACATTTGCACTAATTGTGATTTGGCCACAGATGTAAAAACGTTTCGAATTTTATTCCTTTTGCTTTCAAATATCCACTTGCCTACCGTAGATAATTTACATTGCGTGGAACAAACTACGTTCTTACATTAGATGGCACCATAGATTTATATAGCAAACTTTATCGTCATATTGTACTATTGATATATTTTGATTAAATGAAAGCAAAAAAGTACAGCTATCCGTGTTGCTCATGCCTTTGATTATAAGAGTCACAAATTCAAGTTATAGTTAGAGTTACGGTATATTTTATTTTGCTAAAAATATTTCGAAATTTTTCGACCATTACTTATTAATTCCTTGCATTTTCATAAAATAATTTTGCGAATCTTTTATTAATCCAATATAATTATTTTTATTACAACTTTAGAATCGAAAAGGAAGAGGCATTCAACACGGTTATTTGGATAGATAAAATCGAAGTCAGCTCCTTAGTGCACAAAAACAAACGCATTGGTTAGCTTCGGTTATAGAAGCGTATATTTGGAATCGGAACTAAAACCTCGTTGTTGTTATTAGAAAAACGATTTTGGTATAATAAATTTTTTATAACAGTCCAGCACTCTTATATGTCCAATTTAGGATAGCTACATTTACAAAATTCGTGCATAATCCAAAACAGAACTTAGTATTGTATTGTCGTTAGTAGTTTATTACCCAAAAATTTGTTGAAAAAATTTGAGTTTTAAGAATTTTTTGAAATATAAGTGTTACGCACCTGTTATCAATCAATACAGTAGCACAGAGTAGCGGTGTTAAAAAAAACTTGGATCATTCCGCCTAATTGGTTAAAATGTCTTCTGCCTTTTTATATTCTTTATTGTATTTGATAGTGAAATAGCCGTCGTCTTGTGTTGTTTGTAGTAAATAAACTATATACTACCTCTGAACTGAATAATATATATATATATATACATATATAAAGGCTTTTTTTTATGATTGTTCCCGATACCAAATTTATATTTATTTTTGTGTATTTATTTCAGTAAATTGACTGTCGCTTCTGAATTTATTTATATTCTTTTTTTTTTTTTATTTTGTCTGTCTGTCTCTACTTTAACAAGTCTGTTTTATTTCGTTGTTTGGTTTAGTACCGTTCTTATTATTATTAACTTTCTGGTAGAAATATATTGATTTTATTCTGAAAATTAAAACTTAAATCATTATAAACTTGTTACTTATTATTAGCGATTTTAGTATAATATTAAAATTAATGAAAACAAATTTTCAGGTCAGTTCATTTTCTTATTATGTGAAAATAGATAATTTAGGTTTTTCCAGCAAATTTTTTCAATTATTTTCTTCAAAAAACCTTTGGTAAACTTTAAGTTTTAAAAAAAATTTTCCAAATCGATTCAACCGCTTGAGAGCTTTGCAGGTAGCAACTAACAGATTTATTTTTATTTATATAGATGATAAACATTGTTTTGTGCATAAAATCCGTTCTTAGTGGGCGTCTACGTCGCGAAATGAGTGACTATGTTAAATTTCAAGTAAATCGGATGAGTGCTATTTCACTTATTTATCCTTAGAATAAAGTTATTATGTATTTAAATTATACTCAGTATAACGCAAGTATAATTCTTTTATATTTTGGGTTTTTTAAATTCCAATAAGTTTAACTTTTATCATTTCAAATTGATATATAGATTTCTTTTTAAACGAACAATTTTTTCGTGTTGCCCTTTGCGATGGCTGTGTTTGTTAGCGGTGTGTTCCAAAATCAATTTACGATTTCTATTGTAAAGAGATTTAGTTAACATTTTCTTCACTTTATAATAAGAATATAAGAATAGTTAGGATACCCTATACTATTTTAGGTTATTCAGTATTCATTCAACACTTTGATTAATCTCCATAATAAATATTAGAGACCAGAAAAAACCTTGTTGACACATGAAATTTTGTTTTCGAAAGAGACTATAAAAAAGTATAGTTTCTTGGTTATTTTATTATTATCTTAAACACAGTAAATGCACAAATTTTTGTACATCCCATGTTAATCCAAATTATGTGGTGGTTTCTTCAATTATGTATTTAAGAAAATTTTTTGAATCCTACTCTCAAAAATATGCAATACACCACACCATGACAGCATACGATGTAAATGATGCAAATTACTAAAAGAGCTAAGAGTAATTTTCAGTATAGCTGAGTATTCGAGATGGCTTGAAAATTTATGGAAATCATGTAAAGCAAACAACAAAATCCAAGAACTGGCTGAAGGGTAGTGGATTATACGCACACGGAGTTAAGCTTATCTGCAGCTAAAATGATGTATATTAAAGAACTAAAATAGTTGAAGAATTGACTAAAATAATTGAAATCCCACTACTCTTTAATCAGATTTACGATTTTGTGTTTAGATATTGCTAAAGATAATTTATATAAATTTCCATGGTGGCGCCTCTGCTGCACCTAAATGCATACCACAATAGTGTATTCACATTTTTTTCTTTTAATCATACAATATAATTATACCAGAAAATAAATGATCTTATATCTAAGGATCCTCAGCTAAGTTTGTATTTAGATGAAAACAACTTTTATGTCTAATTGCTGTATTTTGAGAAATGACGATCATGATAATAGAGGTTTTTTTTTTTTTACTTTTATTGTGATAAAAAGAGGTATTTGATTTTTTATTTCTAATGAATTTTTAATCAAGTATTTTATTTTTAAAATAACTGGAAAAAGTCAACTTTGTATTATGTGAAGGAGTATCAACTACCTGTGTTTAAACTAATTAATATACGCAGACAAAAATTGTTAAACTTGTTGGTAATGTCTTATTTTTGTTTTAATTTGTATCAAAAATTGGCTTCTCAAATAAGACAGTTGATTGAGATTTTTTACAATGAGAGTCATTGAAAATGTATTAATATTGTATTCAGAAATAACCAAAACTATTTAAGATTTTAATTCCAATAATTTTTACTGTGATTTTCGATTTTGTTTTACCAGTTTAAAATTATAAAATGCATTTGAAAAATATATAGTAAGTAGCAGGCCGGTCCGGCTTCATGTATTCCTTTTCAGTATTCATCCATCAAATTTGTTAGGCCTTCTTCAAGTTACTTTAACTCAAGATGGTAAATAAAACCAATATACTTTTTTAAAAAAATTTTTTCACCCATATAAATCTAAATTATTCAAATACCCACTAATTCTGTTTTAAACTATTGAAAATAATTTACAGAATCATACATTAAAAAACGTGTTACATTTTTATGGTGGATCCATACGATACAAATTTGGAAAAATTTCTATGGAATTTTGTCTGTGCAACATAACAGTCCAGATAAATGTCGGTGAATTGGAAAAGGTGAATTGGAATTATTTTGCCGCTGTACTCTTTAAACGTATTAATTTTTGGTAACTGGAAAAAATAAACACTTGGTATAGGCATAAAATCCTGCAATTAACAATATGAATTATTTTTGCACATTCTGAATTATTCTGGTTATATATTTTTAATCTTTATTTGATTTTCCAATTTCAGAATAGCATAATGTTGTCGATAATCTTTCGTCTAGTGTGACCGCTTTTCGCTTTGCCGAGTCTATTTATAATTATTAATGGAGTATCTGAATTTAACAATTCAATATAAATATCTAATTCTATACGTAACTAATTTGAAAGCCGATACCATATTCACAAGCTTATTCACAAGTTAACTTGAATTATTTTTCTTGAATTATTCAAGCTGCAATTCCTTTCGTTAAAAAAACTTTCGAATTATTATGACAGAAAATCATATTTAACGATGTTTTATTAAAACCATGATGTCCCAAGACATGAATTCAGCCACTAAGTAGTATGTTGCATGTATTTTCTTGAAGATGTTAAGGGTCGAGTCCTATGTCATTAAAAATTTCGACATTTACAGACCTTTCATATATGACACGAGAGCAGACTTTTTTTTTGAAATCTCCTAATAAAAATATCCATGGTTTTTCCGTTATAGTTAAAAATAACAATGTAAAACTTCGGCCTTTATGTATCCTGTAAGAAATCTCAAAATGACTTCACTTCTTTATCAGAGTAGTGGATGTACTTATTTGATTTTTTCCAATCAAGAATAATCATAAAAGAATTGAAGCAACTGTAAAAAACCATAAATTTTAATAAAATCAAAAATATTAATTTTCGGCATTCAAGAAACGCACTTTACAAACGAATTACAATTAGTGGTAATAATATTAAAGAATTCCTATATTGTTTTAACATAAAAATATCCCACACATATTATCTTACATAGTTCAATGGATGCATCTAATTGTTTTTCTGTTTTTATTACTGATCAAAGAGATAAAAGTAATTTTATTTTATTTTTTTTAATTTTAAAACTTTTTTTTTTTAATATTATTTCAATCCAATTATAAAAATAAAAACTTTATAAAAAAAAAAAAAAAAAAAAACAAAGAAAAGGATAAACATTTTGAAACCGGTAGAACAAAAACAAAGAGATGATTTCCTTGTTTGTGCGTATAATTTCAATATATGTGTGATTGGCGTTAATATACAGGGAAAAGAATTTTAATGTTTTAATGAGGTTAAAAAAAGATTAGTTATTATTTGAATTGAAAAAATTAACTTGCTACTTCCATGATTAAGAATGAAAACAGACCTGTAATCATTCTTAATAATATTTGTATTAAAATTTATAAACAAGTGAATTAACTCGATACCGGGCTGATACTACATTGCCAGTATTTCTCAACAAAATGTGAAATTAGATTCATAATAGTTGACATCAGATGCAAGTATTCCCTCTTTGCTTAATTAGGAATTTAGAATTTTCATATCTTGCTTATGTTATAAGATTTAAGTACAGTTGAAATCGGACATAGCAACATTAAAGGCACCACAAAATGTATCCACGCTATATTCGCATTCGAATTGAAATAAGTTAATATAAAAAAATAAATTAGATGTCGTAAAAACCAGATAAAAACCGATAATATATTTTACTTTCAATGTTCATTTTCTTGGTCCTTTGAAGCAATTATCGTTTTAAATTTAAATTGATCAGTTAATTGTTTATATACGAGACACATGACAAAGCATCAATTGTTTTATTTGCTTATTGAAATAAAATGTATTTTAAAAAATGAACTTCAATTATTGCTAATCTGAACATTTTGTGAATAAATGCTTCAAAAAACAGTTTTTTAGTGGAAATATTATTTTGTTTTGTTGTTGTTTTGCTATGGGTTAAAATTCAATCCAGATCCAAGTGATCCAATTGGCCGATTGTGCTCATTCACTTTTTAAAATTTCATGCTAGCTATCTCTTTTTGTTTTTAATTATCATGATGACGGACAGACATACAGGTAAATGGACTAATTAAACAAGTGAGTATATCAGAAAGTGTTAATTGTTTAGATACTCGACATATGATGATCAACTCTTTTTAATCTTTAGCATTCATAAAATATTCAATCTATACAGCTAAAAATATATATTATAACAAGTCAAATAACAACTTACAGAGATAGATACGACATATGGTTGATTATCAATGTTTGAACTATTTATAATCATTAACATTCATAAATCTTATGTATAGGCTATTTAGGTGATTCTATGAAAACTTTTACAAAAATTGTTGTTAATGCAGTCAATATTTTCCAGCATTACAAACTAAACATTAAATATTGTCGGGACCCCAGACTGACGTAATGTAATGACATGCATAGACCAATCAATGAAGTTAAGTAACAGCAGTCACAATCTGTATTTGGATGGGTGACCACCAAGCAGAACTGTGTACTGTTGTCGTATAAAAAAAATAATAATAATAATAATGATAATCCCCTTTAGTTAATGGCTGTATAGCTGAAAGTAGCTAAAGCCACAAATAAAAAATAAAAAAAATATTGACGGTTAAAAGATAACTCTGACGTTAAATATATGTCGTTTATAATCATTTTATGAATATCAATATAATTCATATTATATGTGTCCCTTTAAAATTTTATTCCGGCCATAAAATTTAAACTAAATTTATTATAATGTGCTTGTTTGGCCGAAGTAAGTATCCACTAAATTTAGTAAGTCACTTACTATACTTACAAAATTTTCGCCCGGGACACAAAAAAAGTGCTAACGGAGTAAGCATGGCTTAATATCGACGCCATTTTGCTTATTGTTGATGTAAACAAAACGGACCGGAACAGATCTGTCATTGTTCAGAGATACACAAGCACTTAATATAATGATTTTAGACGTATAAATTAGTTGACAGTGAAAAACTGGTGTGTATAATTACCTATTTTGTATAAGCACATAAATATAAAAATGTTATGTTAAGCCACTAAGTCTGTCCTGGCCGAAAAGCGCTATAGTCAGCTTGTAACATTTTAATTTTTAGATGCTGACTGGCTTACTATGTTTAGTAAGTACTTACTTCGGCCACACACGTCCAATCATTGATAATACAGATATTGTATGGGTAAATCGAGTTTACCAATTTATAGAATGCACCCAACAAATTAATATTTATATTACAATAAAATTAAAAAACAGAAGTATGCTGTTTTAATAGAAAAAAAACAAACGGAAACATAAAAAATAATTAAAAAATTATTAGCTAAAACTAAAGTATATGCCTATTTAATTCAAATTCTTCTAAAATTCAATTCATTAGTACTTTAAAGTGTTTCATGATATGAATTAAAATTATCTGATACAAATACAGTATTCATTCATTACAGAAGATAGAGAATGCAATCTTAGAATTGTAAATATTACTTTTTAAATACAATCAAATATTTGGTAAATTGTTGCATCATTAAACAAATCGTGGTTATGAGACAGTCATAAGGGTAAAAAAGAATTATTAAGAAGACGAAGTAGTCCTTACATCATATATGGTCAAAGATTACGTATCATAGATAAAATAAATTTTGTATTTTTTTATTTTATATACATTTGTATGTATTATTCAGTTGACTTAAACAGTTAGATCTTAAACAGTTCATAATATTTTCATTTAATAAACGAATATCATCACTAAACAACCAACACAGTTAATTGTCTATATATCGCATTCATAAAATACTCTAAACAAGCAGTTCATAAATTGTGATAAATTAGACCTGAAATTATGGAGAATCAGTTTACGAAAAAATAATTCAAACAAAAGTTCTTTGTATTGATAAAACAAACATTTTTTGTATTTGAACTTTTCTTCTATATTTAATGTTTCAATAGTTGAATCATGGATCCCTCATTGGATGGAAAGGATTTTGCTCAGGCACGAATTTAATCTTACTTTTCATGCCGAAAGAACGTCACCAAAATTTCTTCTCGTTATCTCTCTTCTTTTTGAGTTATCTTGTTCATGGACGGACGGATGGACATGCGAAAATTGAATAATTAGATGATTCTTTAAACACCTATAGCAAAATTTTGTTTCTGTCGTCAATATTTTCTAGCGTAACAAACTTTAGACTGAAATGAATATAGTCTGACATATTAGGTAGGATGAGTATAAAAATGTGGCAGAATGGTGGCAAATTTTTGTTTAACAAGCATTTTACAATAAGTTCTGTAATGCGCAAAATAGAAGCATAAATAAAGAAAAATTGTGAGTTTAACTCCAATTATAATACTTATATTCTTGATTATATTTTTATTTAGATAATTACCTATCCTTAATTAGTAAATAACATGCGCCTATATTTTAATAATACTTTATTCGATTCATATTTTGGTAATGACAAAACAAATTTTGTAAATAACAGTCTTAATGATAAACGAATATATCTTATAAAAAAGAGACACTGGCTTAATCAATAAGAAAATATTTATGAAGAAAAGTTGTTAGGTGTAATTGGAAGAGACAAGAAGGACTTTCTTTTACTACTATATAGATACTCAATATGTACAGTTATTATGTGTATAGTTAAGTATGACGAGTTGAATTTTTGCCCCTTATTTGACTTTTCCCTGAGAAATGTTTGAAATAAAAGTTGTAGAGCTTAAAATATTCTATAAAGATAATAAGATTGAAGAAAAGCGTCGGAACCATTTTCAAGAAAAACTTATAAAACTTAAAATCATTAGAATAAATTGGGGGACGCAGTAGTCCGATTTCAACGAAAGCCATCGCCGTTCAATTCGAGGTAATATGAAAACAGAATACCAATTTTAACTTTATCCATACACTCACGTAGGTACTCAATTATTAAACCCACTTTTTTGGATTCAGGTGATTTCAAAATATATATTTACGGTAAAAAAAAAAATTAAATATAAAAAGCTTATTTAAAGTATAAGAATAGAACAAAATGGTCAGATAATAATTACAATTTAAGGTCACTATATTAAAAAAAAACAAACAGAAAATCACGATAGATTTAATTTTAATTGATTTAGGTGAAAGACTTGTCTATTTCGGATCTTTCCATGACATAGACTAAGAATATTCAATAGAACATTCTTTAATTAAAAACTCAAAAACTATCAAAATTTTTGGTATTAATTTTTCAATGAAATAAAATTAATAGGTATATTATTCGTTTACAAAACAACAAATCAAACAGAAGTCATAGATCAAATAGATCTTTTAAAAAACGTACGTACTACCATAGAGAAGAATCGTACACACACACGCAAACAGAAAAGTTTTTAAAACAAAAGAACGACAGTAGTATTAGCCAATTAAAACATTGTGACGTATATTGAATAATAATTACATAAAAACAAGAAGATGATAGCTACTGTGTTCTTCACTTTGTGTTACACAAGTTTGTATGTGTGTGTGTGTTATTTTATTTAGTCCATGTGTATATATTATTGTGTGATAGTGTGTGCCCTACCCAGTTTCTTGTTATAATCATTATATTAATATACTATATTGTTATCTCATTCTATTACATATTAATTAAATAAGGATCGATATATTATATATGTAATATATTATATTAAATTGATTTTTAAAAAACACTGTAAATTAAAAGTGTAGACGGCAATTTGTGAAATTAATTCTTGGAATTAGTTGGAGATACTTACGTGTGTTTTTTTTTCTTCTTTTTTATCATTATTACTTACTATTATTGTTTCTTGATCGATGAGGATGATATTATAGGAGTCATTTATATAGGATGTTCCAAATTGTACATTGTGGAATCCTCTACTTTCTTTTGCTTTTTTTAATATATTTGGACTTTTCTCTAATACGTATGTGTCCGTACGCTTGTATTTTTTTGACCCGAAACATAACTTGCCACAGATTAGCCGATTTCGATGAAAATTTTACATTTGTTTAAAATATAAGAGCTATTAGACTGACATCTGGGTAACTAAATCGGTGAAGCGGTTCGCTCGAATAAAGACATAGATATGACTTTATTTAATCACAGTTACTTATTTAAATTTGATCAATATCTAACTAATTTTCTGCCTCTATTAGCAGTTTTCAAACAATGAATAAGTAATCAACCAGGTTACCTAGAGAAAGCATTCTTACCATTCTTATTTATAGTTATGCGTTAGTTTAATAAAAATTCAGTTACCAGTTTCGAATTTGAGGCATAATTAAGGCACACGTCTTATGAAAATTGAAATATTGTGTAAATGTACCTTGTACACAAATAACCCAATAAATAATGATCCAAATACTTTGAAATTTGGAATGAACAATCTTGACAAGAAAACGTACGGCGTGTTTAAAATTGAATTTTGACTTGTTTGGGAAAATTACTTTGACACGTCTTCCATTTTGATGTCAAGATTGTGCCTACTAAAATCCATAACATTTAGATATTTAATTTTTGAGGTATTTGTCTTCGAAATTTGAAAAAATACAATGTATATTTCATTACAGATTATCTTTTTGCCTATTTTTGCATAGATTGTAGCACACTCTGTATATATCTTTTTCCTTGTCTATACAGCTTAAATCTTCAATGTTATTTATTTGTTATTCTTTTCTAATTTGTATCAAGCCAATATATTTTATTTTTCGTGATGGAAGCAAGCAAGCAAGACAGCAAATAAAAGAGTATATAAAAAAAAATTAAAAAAATGGAATAATAATTGTGCATGATTGGAATTTGAAAAAGGTGGAGTTTTATATTGTTTTAATATGATTTTGTCATTTTAGTTATTTTAATGAATTGTATAAATAAATTTTTCAGTTACAACAATATAATATAATGATTTTTCAACAATTGATTGGTAAAATTCGTTTTTGTTTTTTGCTTCGTTATGTGTTTGTGTCGTAGATACTTTTTGTTTGAGACAAGTTGCGTACGTGTAGTAATGTATCTGCTGTTATATAAGTTAGGTTGAACGTGCTTGCGATTAATCGTGATTACTTTGTATTGATCTGTCTGATTTGATATTCAAGATGTAATAAAATACATTTTTAATTATGTCCTCTGCATTTGCTGATTTACGAGTTAGTTGTCCTATATTGAACTTTAGTCGGATTAGTTTAAATCGAGGCATATGATTTTACTTCCGTGAAGAAAATTTTTCTTTGCCACACAGATTGTTGATAACTTGGATGAGTATTCATATTATATAACCGTTGGTATAAATCCTACCGAGTATTTTAATCACAAGGTTTTAATTAAAAAAAGAAATTACTAAATAAGAATATAACCGTCGTATAGAAGGACGTAAGCCAACGTTTTATGTATTCAAAAAATTTTAGTACTTACCCTGACGCTATTAAAGGCTCGTTATTTAAGGCTATGGTCGGTTTATAATGTGATTACCAACAATAACCAGCAGATGGATATAGCTTCTCGAAGTCGGTGACAAATGGAAGTGTGAAATCTTTGATTAAAAGAATAACTCGTTGTGGGTAGCTAAAATTTATGTGTTTTTTCTTTTATTGATGGAATTCACCCACACTCACTTATAGAATAAAAAAAAGAATTTCATAGGAAGAACGAAAGAACCAAAAGCCTGAAGACTCATGAAGTTGACCTCTAGCATCTCAGAATCGCTTAAAACTTTGCAAATACATTCAATTACACATAAAAAAACAACATTCCACAAGATTTTTTTGTGAGGGCGAAAAAGAAGAGCTGAAAATAATTTGGATAGTGATGGTATTTCAGATCCTGTAAGCAGTCGTAGGTTTACATAATTCTACGTAAACATTTCCAGATTCTATTTTTCAGAAGTAAAAAATAAGAAATCGGATTTAGAAAAACATAGGTTGCCAAGTTTGAAATTTTTGCTCCAATTTATTCTGATTCCGATAACCTTGTTACGTTATGTGTCCTTGTGGTCGGCTTTTCTTTCGAAAATACTATCAGAAAAGGTAATTTAAAATTATGTTAGTTAAGTTAGAAAATTTCTATTTTCCGCAACAAACTAGCTTTCTTTACTAACGTCAATTAAAGATACAAGTGTTTCATAAATGAAAAAAGATTATGGGGTCCTATAATTTAAAAATATAAAGTTAAGAACCTCATAAATTAAAAGTGTGATCAGAAAAATTGATATTTATAAATCGATAAAAATGTTCTCTATATCAATTAAATTTAATTAAAATTTAATAAAACCCATACGAACTAATAATTTTCGGTGTGTAAAGAAGCAAACACTGAACCATTACTTTTTACCTATACCTATAGGATATAATTTTAAATATAATGTAAAAGCCTACTTTGAAATCAATAAATTAAGGCAGGTGGCATTTTAAATTATGTATTTAATTATAAAATTAATTAATTATTTGTTATTATTTATAAATAAATTATAACAGGAGAGATTTGTAATTTGTATATCCGGGGCTTGCGCTGCACTTTAATTGTTAAATTTTATTATATAGTTTAAAAATTCATTTATTGCCTTTGTATTCGAGTTTTTTTCAATAAACTTCTTAGTGTAAACGTGTTTGGTCACTGATAATATTACTTTCGAGTTCAGAAGTTTTGTTTCCCCGATTTAAAGAAAAACTAAATTTTTTTGTTTTATAATTATAAATAAGGGTTTTTTGAATAAATTTCGATTTTTTGCCCCAATTTCCTAGATCGACTAGCTAATTCATACTGATGATGAATACTTTGTAGTCGAAATACGTATTTATAAAAATACAAATTAATAGATCTAGGAAATTGGGGCAAAAAAATCGGAATTTATTTACAATTTTTTTGGCTATGATTTCAAAAATGTTTATATAAGACGACGTTTTCGAATTTTCTGCAAAATTTTGTTTCATATCCATCGGTCTATCGAAATTATCATCTATCAAATACCATCCCGATCATATATCGAAACTTAACATTCCGATATAAATAATTTGTCCAATTTTGATGAAATTTTATATATACGTGCTTGATATAGGTTCACACAGTATAAACCGATAATTGTGGAATATTGTTATTAAAAAAATTGAAAATCTGAACGAATTAATGTGAAAAAATAGAGAAAAAATAGTGAAAAATTATTGTTATGTAAATATAGAAAATGTTTTTTATCATGCATTGCACATTTTTTATCTCGTTTCGTAATTGTTACTCATTCGTTGAAGACGTGCCGAACATTAAGCTTTTTAAGGGAGTTTATTTTTATACCACGAGGGAGTTTTGTGTCAATTTTTCTCATTTATTGCTAGTCAAATGTCGAAAGTTCTGGTCTTCTGATCAATTAGCGTATTAAAAATTCAATTAGCTAATTTAAAAAGAATTTTATATAATAAAACAATTTTTATGACCAATTCCGATGATAATTTTTTTCTGATTTTTATCAATTTATATTTCTCATAAGATAATAATATTTCTCATTGATTCACTTGCCACACGTGGTTCCGTTTCTGTGTGATTTCATTATTTGTTTTTTATTATTTCTGATTTTTATTTTTATTCCATCCTCATTACACATACCTTAGTTTGGTATGTTGATGCACCTTTGTATCGCACAGCGTTTAGTTACTGTAGTATCCTGTGGACATAAAATTGGAGGAGCGGGGGCTAATGGAATGGTTTCAAAATAGCAAAACAGTAATATGATAACAAATGTGGGGATAGAAACGAATAAAGATGACAATATTGATGTAAGAAACAAGGAATACAAGGCAATAAAGAAACACACAAGGAAAGATACGACGGAAACAGGATAATGAGTCCACTGAATACGAGTCTGGAAATCTAGAAGGACGCCAGAAGAAATTTCATAGCGTTCTAATAATCGGTTGGAGACAGTCGGGAATTTCTACGAAGCCATCATTAACAAAAACACCAGGATATTCCTACCGAAAACAAATGCTCGAAGAGTTCTATGAGGCCGTCAAAAGCAACACCAGGGATTTCAAACAAATACTCATGAAATATTATAACATTGAAGAAAAGGGGAAAATTAAAGAAAATATGATTCATAGTTCAGAAATATGGATAGAGATGTAACTGGATGGGTAAAATTCAGTTACTTATATCATGTTTGTAAACAGATGCCAAAATTAGAATACTTTAATGATGCCGCAATAATTTCATCAAACCATGACTAAATAGAAAATTCCGTAATGAAACTTATAAGGATTAATTATCAGGAGACAATGTAACAACTTTTCAAATATAATAGGAAAAACTACAAATCAAATACACCATGGACAAAAAGTTTAATATACCCAATTTACAGAAAAGTTGATTTGTCCACTTCCAAAAGTCCTTGATAGAGAAAATTTTTATAGAAGATAAAATTGATATATCCTTTACCTTTCATTTTTACTTAACGTTACATTAAATTAAAATTGGGTAATACCCAATATTGAGTGCAATAATATATAATAGATACCATATAGCGAATATTTACTTAAAGACAGTGGCATATTTTTAATTTTAATTAAATTATTATCAATCTATAAATAATTTAATCGATAGTATTGATATAATTGATCAATCTCTCTTTACTAATTCGTGTATATAAACTAAACCAGTTGTGTATAATACTATAATTATACCAATCTAATGGTATTAATGAATAATAATCAATAAATTTTATCTAAAATGTTATTTATTAAAAAACTATTTTTTAATTTTTTTTTTTAATTCTGCTTTTAAATTTATATTTATGAAATATTCGTCTCTGAAAATTCTCGACAGTTTTATTAACCGGTTACAAAAAAGGTGGGTATCAATTCGACCTGTACGTATGTAATATTGTTTGAATTGTACAATATTCGTATATGTTTATCTATATGGTTTCCTAAACTAGTATGCAAAATTTATAAATGTTTGTACACGTATTTTTTAGAAGTTATGGACTATTTTCAAGATAAGTGTGGACCTAACTAAGATGATATTATTATACATTTTTACTTTCTTCTACTCTGAGAATAAATTGAAGTGTTATAATCCTGTCATTATTTCCATATGAAGTTTCCAGCGAAAATAAAACTACCTTGAAACTAAAAAAGTGTATTTGAAAAATGTATAAGAATTAATATTATCTCTGGTTATGTCGCAAAACTTTTGGTTAAAATCGGATTACGGGGTGGTCCACTTTATTTTAGTCATATTTCGGTTTTTTTCGAAAATCGCTCGAGTGATTTTCATCTCTCAACCTAAGAAATAAACTTAAAGTATGTTTTCAGAACACAATAAGTTGTAAAACTTTTTGTTGAAACATTTCTCTGGAAAAATTCAACTAAACGTATTTAGTTACGCATATTAATGTACATTTTGAATTATTTTGCAGAGCAGTCCGATTTCGACAATTAATTTTACTGGATAAATACAACGATTGGGGAGGAGTGATCATACATTAATTTCTACAAAACATAATCAATTTCAATAGGTTGAATTTTTTGAATAAATATTAACAAATCGTCCATAAGTCAATTATTGTCAAACTGTTTAAGCTAACTATTTAAAAACGATCGATGATCCTTTTTTTGCGTAAATCACAATCGGTTAAGAAAGCGTTCTGTATTTGCTGTTGTTTTTACATAATGATACTTGCGTTTGTATGACAGTTAATACGAGCTCTGTGTTAATGAGCTAAGCGATCCTAATACAAGTTCATGCTCCTGAATGCCTGATAATATAGTTTTCACATGAAACACTCGTATTTTTCTGAGTTTCTTGGCCTTAACTCTCTGAATGCACCAATCTTTTAAAGTAAATCAAAGGGATCATTTGTATTCCTTTTAAGTAGACTATAGAGCAACTTTACTATTAGCGAAAATATTAATAATTTGACTGGTCTTAGTCCCATTAATAGCCGCATCACGTAGTGATATTAGTGGCATGAATAAGCTTTGCCGTATGTTTTCCAGTTCGTGATATCGATTTGCCCATACTTGTACTCTAAATATTATTATACTTAAAATATCAATAATTCAAGTGATAACGAATTAGTTAAGGGGGTACTCTGGTCTAGAGCTCTACTTTTTGGGTATTTTTCAAACTAGGATTAAAAACATTATTAGCATCCATTTTTTTATACAATATTTATTGATTGTTAAAGTATACAAAAAAAATTTAAAAAAAAAAGTCAAAAACTCATCCAGGGCCGGTGAAATTTCCAGTCAAAGTTGCCAGTCAAACGGTGCTCCCTGGTTGACATGATTCCAACCCTTGTAGTGATTTAAATCGAACAAACAAACAAAATTCTTAATAAGTAAAGATGTCGCTATATCTTGGACCTTGATCGAAATAAAAAAAAAATTCGCAAAATGGCGACCACTTGAAAAAAAAAATTTTTTTTACCCCTGTTTTTCGACATTTACGAATTTTTTAAAAATACTTCAATTTAAAATTTTCCAAAATCCAAGGTTCAAGTGATAAAGAAATGTATAAAAATTATTCTCACAAAATTTCAAAACAATCGATCACAAAATCCGCTGTATCTCTCAAAATAATTCGAAAAATCCTTTTAAGAGCATATTTTTGAAAGTCTAAGCTTTGAAAATTGCAAAAAAAATTGATTTTTTCAATTTTCTAGACCAGAATACCCCCTTAAGTGAAACTAATTGAGACACTATTTATTCAGGTCTATATTTAATTCCGTAGTATAATTAGAAATTCCAATATTTATTTATATTGGATAGCACTGGATAAAAGTACGAGTTACTTTGCATTGCATTGGAGTGACTTGGTTTACATGAGCTAAATAATTACTTTCGTTTACTTAAGTTATATAGATTAATTTAGATTTCTTGGCGTAATTGTTATATTTTTTTAAATATGAAAGTGGAAAAGTTTTATTAACGTGTGGATAAGATAAGGTCTTAATCCGGCCCGGTACTGTGAATAATGGAAATTAAAATCCAAGATAGCAATAAGATGTCACTTGTTGAATTTTTTGATTTATTCCTACAAATAATAGAATTAATGATGGTTGGGTCAAATTTTGAATGGTTAGGAGGAGGTGGAGGAAATGATAATCAATCTGGAAGAAAGCTTGACCGAGGGCTAGAAAATTTAATTGCTTTAAAGCAAAGATTTCAGTATGGCAAATATGTTTTTGAAACAGGATGTTAAAATACGCTACACTGCTTTCTACGTCTATTCTTTATGCATTAGGATTTTGAATAATAAATTAACTTGCAAATTATTAAAAGTTGAAGAAGTAAGTTATATAATAGTCACTAATTTAGAATATTCCAGTACCAGTAACATATATTAGTTAAGTCTAACTATTAAATAAGTATGAATAGTTATTAATTCAGTAAGGTGTTCTCTTAAGTTAGTTATATTTAATAAGTGTATTAGGTACATTATTAATTTATGTAAATGAGTTTTAGTTACTTATTTTTAAAAGACAACATTTGTACTTTAGTTAATTATTTTTATTCTGTTTTTTTTTTTTTTTTTTTTTTTTATTTATTTATTGTTAAATTGATATTTCAACATAAATTCATTTAAGAAGTTACTTATTTTTAAAAGACAGCATTTGTACTTAATTAATTATTTTTATTATGTTTTTTTTAATTTTTATTGTTAAATTGAAATTTCAACATTACATCTAAGAAACATTGTGCAATTCACTTACTTCTTATTTTACATCAGTTACCTATTAGAATAATTACCAACAAATTTTGTTTTAGGATACAAAATTTGAAATTTTATTATTAATGAAAATATTTATTTTAAGAAACAAATATGTTGAAGACAGAGTCCATATTAAATTTGCACAATGCATATCTTCAGTATAATATAGTTTTAAGAAAGGATAAGTTATAAAATCGATATTATCAAAATTTTTCGAAAAAAAAGTCATGTTTATCTGGAAAATTTGTTTGACATTTAGTAAACTGTGCTAAAACTACATATGTACAAATTAACATAGAATGAAAATGATTACAAAAATTAAATAAATCCTGCAATTCCCGTTTGTCGATAAAATCACATTGCTACACATGATGATAAAAATATATAAAATCCAAAAAATACAAAAAAACGGTGAAACAAATCTATACCAGAATATATAATTCCAAGACAAAATTTATAAAAGATATATACTGCTGTGGCTTACAACGTTAAATAGCCAAAATTTAAAATTTGTAAATGTACTCATTGAGATCATAATTCCTTAAGCATCATAGTGTTATAGAATTGAAAAAATCATTTCGTATTTGCTCATTCCTGAACATTCTGCATTCTGATCTAAGCTTTTGACGAGTACAGCCGAAACAAGAATGATTCCGTCGTAAATTTTGAAAAAATGTCGTTTCTCTTGTTGGTGCTTTATGAGTGCGAGTCCATTTTTTTATCCCTGACTATGCCCACAGCTTTTGTATAACTACTATTTGATTCGTCCAAAATGGTTATAAAACATCTTTTAAATATTTCTAAATTAATATCAGTTTTTAGAATATTAATTCAATTTTTTTGTTTTCGAATATGGTTCAGAATTCGGACAATGTGATTCATAATATGGCTTCATACATAAGAGGTAGCTGCTCTATGGGTTGGGCATTTTAATACATTCAATTGATTTTATTGACTCTGTTATTTGGCATTATCTGAAATTTAACAAGAAAAAAACTTAATTTGGGAAATTGTTATGACAAAAAAAAATATGTATTATCTAATGAAATATGTTTGTGTGGTCGAAATGACCTAAAAATCTCGTTTCGTGCTTTTTATTTATTCTTGAATAAAATATTATAAATAAATCAGAATTTATGTATTTCTATGAAACAAAAAGCCAATTAGGTGAGTATTCTATTCATACATAAAAACTACTGAATAATATATATTCCATGTCCAAAGACATTGTACGTTAATAATAGACAACTGAATGATTGTTTCTGTAAAATTTTTAATAAAAAATTGAATTAGGTAGGGAGCGTCCATAAACCTCGTGGTCATATTTTAGCCCTTCTTAGACCCTTCCCTCCCCTCATGTAGCCATACGTTGCTTTTTCTGTGACCATCACCCCCCCCCCTTCCCGGCCCTGGTGGAACGTGGTTTTTTTCGCGATATTTTCTAATTTCTACTTCACATTAATTTAAAAAAAAAACTACTTTTAAGGAATAATAATATTTTTTGCTTAATATATTTTATCGATGGAAAAAGACGGGAATTTATCTTTAGAAAAATCTTTGAAATGAAGGGTTTTTCAATTACTTCAAAATACAAATACCTTTTCTATTTAATGAGTGATTTTACTCTTTTCGCTTTTGATTTGTAGGATTTTCCAAGATTTCTAGATAATTTCATTGTGAATTAGGCCATCATAAATTATTTGAATCTAAATTATTTGAAATTATTTCAAAAACCAAAAAAACTCATGAAATTAATAATACTATCAGTAATAAAAGTTACAATTTTCAGGTTATGATATACTATAAAAAATTTTAAATAGATCTTTGCAATAATCTACCGTTTAGTGAAAATTTTCTTTCCCTCTGCGTCCACATTTTAAGTTTTTGTATCCTATACGAAATCATAATTTGGATATCATACAAAGACAATCTAAAAAATATCTTATGTTTAAATATTTATAAATGATATGCAGTTTTGAACATTCGAATTGAAATGTTTTCGATTTTGTTTTCTTGAAACGGATTTAAACGGACCTGGCATATACTAATCAGTGAAAGAAAACAACTTGAAATATACAGTATTTGTTACACAGAGAAACATAAGAAAAATGTGATGGAGTTTTTGAAAATGACGAAAAAACGGAAACACCCATGCATTTGTCTAAATGTTTTTTACTAGTATGAATATTATCTAAAAAGGCGTAAACAATGCTTAGATTAACTGTTTGTATAGACTATTATTACATTAATCAAAATTTGATGTGTTTTATAATTTGGATTAATATATTCCATTGAATTAGGGAGGTTTGATAAAGTGGTTAGTTTTTATTTTTAAATCCAATAATTTTCAACGTTCACCCTAGAAATATAATCCTTTTTTTTTTGTACTCATAGGATTATCATACGTCTTGAAGTCGCACTGTTATTTAAGGGTGCTGCATATTTCACAAATCATCATAATCAAACAGTTAAAAGGTGGTTGGATAGAAAGTTTAGGGTTCCGAACTTCAAATAATACCAAATTTATTATATCTTGATTAAATGAAAAATTATTTTGAGTTTTTGGTCTAAATCATATTTGTTTAATGAATCATGAAAGTTGAAATACTAATAAATCATTGTATTGAAAAATATTACATTTTTAAATCTTCAAATCCGAATTAGGTAAGGTTAGAAAAAGAATCCAGTTTTTTATTCTATATTATAGTTTTTTACTAATTTTAAATAAATTTTAATGCCAATTAGTGATTATACAATAAATCCAATTTTTAATCCATAATTACAAATAGTCACAGTTACTACAAAAGTCAAAGGCTCGCCGTAGTAGAACATCAAAGATAAAAAAATAAATACATATATAACGTAATTCAGTAAACCTCTTACTAATGAACAAATATTTAATAATATTTCATTTATTTGAAGATCTAAATCACGTTTTTTTAATTTGTCATAAAAGGTAAAAATACTAATAAATTTCGGTATTACTCTTACAGCTTAAGTTAGACCACCGAAAGTTATACAAAGAATAATCATACGTCAGTTGAACACAAACAAGTACGTATTTGACTTGACGACTTAACCGCCTCATGCAAGACAGACCTTGCAACACAACATACTGAGACAGACATTGCGCTACAAAGCGGAATAAAATATTGAGAGCAAATTTTGTGTTTTGCTTACATCTTAAAGACGTAGACTATATTTCTAGAATTAGATTAATGGAAAAAGAAGTATTGTAATCCTGTCAAAATTTCGATAATATCGCATCGAGCACTCTATCCTGAATTCATCAAACTTAGTTGGTCTACTTATTACTTCTAATTATGTTACA
The DNA here is from genome assembly GCA_020423425.1 of Chrysopa pallens. NCBI lineage: Eukaryota > Metazoa > Arthropoda > Insecta > Neuroptera > Chrysopidae > Chrysopa > Chrysopa pallens. The sequence goes on along the minus strand of CM035591.1, from coordinate 36,512,601 downwards.
AAACTTTAGGTTAAAATTTGACTAGTGTCCCACTTTATTGTAATTATTTTTCAGAATTTTTTAGGTTTTCTCGAAAATGGTTCGAACAATTTTCTTCAAACTTAGTATGTGTGAACAAACACAACATTTTAAGCTCTCAAATTTTTATTTGAAACATTTCCCTGGAAAATCCAAATAAAGGGAAAGAATGAAGAGGATACAAACAGATATTTTATTTAAAAATACTTAATATTTTTGTATCTCATTAAAAAGTATTGAAATAGATATTTATAAAATGAACATTCATGAGATACTTTTAGTTGTAAAAAATTCTAGAATAACTATTTTGTCTATGATTCAAATATATTTTCAATAAAGTCTTTAACAACAAATTGAAGTATAACGCACCCATATATAAATTTTTTATTTTTAAAAATCTATAAAGAAGGTAAAGCCTTCTGTTAAAGTGAGGCTACGCTATACAATAAATTTAATATATTGTCTATATTCATATATTTGTGGTTATTATACATAATATAATAATAGCCTTAAGGAATATTAATATTTGTCAAAATTGACTTATGAACAGATCTTAATTTATTATTACAAATGTAACATTTATTTTATTTTAATTTAATATTTTTATTTTGTTATTATTTTTGTTTTAAATACCGACTTGTCTCAATACTACAAGATGTAACAAGGTGGGAAATTATTTAACCATTTAAGAACAATAAATTAAAAGATCTTCTGTTTTTATTATTACATTATATTTAATACAATCAAATAAGAATTATCTCTGATTAATCATTAATCAATCAATTTAATCAATCTTTCATCTTCAACCACTTTGCCAAATTTTGAATAATAATAAAACATTCATTACATTTTCAATTCTTACGACGAAGCTAAACATAAAATTTCTGTATTAAAAGCAGATATATGATAAACCTAATTTTTGTTCATTTTTGTGTAAGCAGGAAAACCAATTAAATATGTAAAGGTGTCAACAAATAAAATACATCTTTATCAATATAAAAGAATTCAAAGTATTTTAATCAATTATCATTTTCTAAAATTATTCATAAATTTCAGATGGTCTTTTATTTAAAAACAGTTTAAAATCAAACGCTATTTGGCAACGTAATATTCGGCCTATCATTTACTTTTTTTTTTTTTTTTGAACGTCAATAGATATTAACGGTTTTCTGAGGACATGATTTTCATGTTTAAACTAATTTAAAATAGTCAAAATTTTTATACTACAATTATTGCTATTATTCAAATTTGAAAATGTATTTCGGTGATACAAACTTCGATAAAAATTCGTAGGATTTTGCATCCTTAACTACAGTAACTCATCAATACCTTGTAATTTGGCGGTGGTATACTAATTGGAACTGGTTTTTCTAATAATACAATTTACTCGTAACTTCTTTCTATCGTGAACATTGTGCTAAAGTAAAATAATAGGCCTGTATTTCACAAAATACTTATATTATCCAAATTATTATACACAAAGCAAAAAGTAAACCTGAATATCTCCAAAATAATGGATATTTCAATTACTAGTTGAACACCCGCGCTTTGCTGTCATAGAAAAAATGAGCGAAATAGATGGTCCCCAGCTTTAGAGCTCGCTAAGGAGGATGAAATATATAACAAAGATTTCCCCTTACTATTTCATATAAATTGTCATAAACTATATCGCCCTTGTTTCTACGGAGAATAGGTTCGTATTTTTTGAAGCTTTAACTTCAAAAAGAAGGAATGAAAAAATGCAATACATTAATCCTCAAGTACTTGAAACAGGCATAAAAAATTATAATAGTATAAATTAATAAAAATGTGGAATGAAGCTTTTCCTAATTTTTTTATTTTTACAAAGGATATTTTGGAATTTTTATATAGAAACATTACGTATTTAAATGCTAATGATTTATTAAAATAAAATACTTTCATTTGCACTGAGCTATGTGATTCTTAACCCCTCACACTATGGATATATATATATACGACAGGTTATACTTACAGCTATAGTACAGCCACTTTGGTTTTATATTGTTTCCTGATAGAAAATTTTCAAACAATTCTTGTTTAACTTCTACTGAGTAATTATGTATATTAAAAACGCATTTTTTTACATATGTAAGTGATTTTTTCTAAAAAAACTGATTTATTGTTGTGTTCTTAGCTGCAATAATAAAGGTGCACTGTTCAAGGATAAGATTATGAATTGTCCATTACTTATCAAAAGGAAGTTAAAATAAAATTATTAAAAAAATCATATTTTTTCACTTATTTAACACTTTGTAATTTGTTGTATGTTTAGTCTACGAAATTTGTCCATTTCTTCGATAGAACCACATCTTCCAATCGTTGCTTCCAAAAGTTTTTCCGTTGTTATAGAAACTGTCCAGGATTTACAAGCGTACAATAAAACAGGTCACACGTCGCATAACACTTTGTATATAACATAACATTAAAACTCGAGTTTTTGTCCTTTTCGAATTGTTTCTATTTGTTAACACGGATTTGAATTTATTCAACGTCACTTTTGCGAGGTTAACACGTCGCTTGATAACTTCAAGATAACTTCATTAACACCACGGTGTTATGAATTTTGAATTGTGTTTATATCTAAGCCGCAGAGTTTACATGATTTTCCTAGCTCTTAGAAAATATTTTGAAGATTTTTTTCGCTGTCACTTAGAAGATATCGTCGACACAACGCAATTTATAGATTTTCATGCCTCCTACTAGAATATAAGCTCGGAGTACAAATTAAACAACAGAGCTGATAATATGCATCCTTGTCTTAAGCCCTTGGCATAGTATAATTCAATATTCTATAACCACTTTATACTTATCAAGACTCAGTAAATTTTTCATGAAACACTCCATACCTTTTAAATATACACTATGTATACCTACTAAAAATATGTATATTATATTATACATATTACATTTTTTTTTCAAAGCCATTAATAATTTAAATGTTAATACTTTAATTAATATAACAAATTAGTTTTGTAATTAAGTTTTATATTCAAGTTGTGTGATTTTTGTATTATATGGACTCGAACTTGTTCTTTGAACTGTTTCATTTTAATAATATTAAAATAAATGATGATAAATTTCTATAACATTATAGCCTTGCCGCATTAAGATGATGTCTTTTATTCAAAATGTATCATAAAAATGTTTTTTTTATTTTTAATTTTTGTTTTGTTCATTTTGTATATCACATTATTTATGGCAATTTAGTTTTTTTTATTTTTTTATTTTTAAATAATTTAATCATATTATGTGGTATTTAAAGTAGTTTGTTTATGAGGTGATTTTAATTTAGTGTTAAATTTTTTGTTAATTTAATTTTCTTCCATGGATCGTCATTTTTAACGCTTTTCAATTATAATTACTACAACATAAATGTTCTTGAGATAGCATAAATTCTTGGTTTTTTGTTACACTCAACATAAAATTGAATATGTCAGGTTATATTAATTTTAGTCTTAAATTTGTACAATAGGTACTCACCTAATTAATCTATTTCCGTTTGTCCGACCGTCCATCTGTCGTTAAGGTCGAAACTATAAACCGAATATCGATAACAACCTAAAAATTTGGTGATTGTATTCTTGACCTAAAAAGACCAAGTTCGTGAATGAGTAATATCGGTCTATTGGGTCTGATGGATCCTATGATCCAAATATTGAACCATAAAAGAAAGTAGAAAAATCTAAGACAAAAAATGTTAATTTTTTTTTAACAATCAACTTTTGTTTCAAACTTTTTTTCGTAAATTTTGGTATTCATCACAATTTCAGCTCCAATTAAGCTAACAAACATATAATTCGAATAGGTATTATTATATATGTAGAACTTTATAGACTAGATATGTAAAGTGATTTATGAATGCTGATGATTAAGAAAAGTTCCAACATTAATATTGCATGTTGAGTCTCTAACCAATTAACTCTTTTGATTGTTATCTTCATTTGTTTTATTTAGACTTTGTTTAGACAGAAGTTACCTTGGCTCTGCTGATAGGTTTCCTACAAGATTGTCAGACAATTTGAGAAGCTGAGAGAACCATTTAGATCTAATTTTGGTAGAGAAAAAACAAGTCCGTATGAAAATCATTAAGAATATGAACCAGTTATTATTGTATTTTCAGAAGCATATAACGAATTAAATCATTAACCCAAAAAGGTTACAAATATTACAACACTTTAAAATACACTGCCAATAATGGGCACAGAGCTTCTTCGTGATGCATGAATATGTTCAGGTACTTAAATAGTTTTATATGTTTGAAACCAAAAACACCTTTTTAACTTCCCGTTACGAAAATCGAAGATTTTCAAAGATCGGGAAGTTATTGGTTTTACCCCGTTTAGAAAAAATCGAATTTTTATCAGATCTCGACGTTTTATGCTTTACTGACCAATGTGTTCTTGTCACTATGTCTTTTTTTTTAAGAGGGGGATTTCTTTTTACGGATTGCAGGCATATCGCCTGGATATGTGAAGATTCGACGCAGCGTCATCTAAAACTCAACGCAAGCGCCCATATTCATTAAACTCTAAACACCCTATCTTCTATGTTCTTATCCCCCACGGAAACCGCTGTCAGGCATTACTTCGTGAGGAGAGGGTGTTGCTATTGCTCTTCCTTCAGGTGGCTAAGATGTTATCTTCCTTCCTTCTATCTTCTGTGATTTGATCTTCCTGTTTCGATGGAACGCAAGTCTGTGAGGACTTCTGTTGCAAACGTGTTGGTAGCGTTTCAGACAGCCTCTGATGACAACATTGCTTCAACTAGTGAATCTGGTTGTATTCTCTGGTTCAGGATCCTTTCCAACTCTTCACGCTGTAGATCAAAACGAGGACATACAAAGAATACGTGCTCCGTATCTTCAGAAACTCCTGGACAGGCCGTGTATTCCGGAGAACCATCGTGCTTAAAGCGGTGTAGATACTCTCGAACATACCCGTGTCCTGACAACATCAGTGTAAGATAATAATTGACCTCGCCGTGATTCCGGTTATGCCAAGTGTTAATCCGAGGTATGAGGCGGTATGTGTGTGTGTGAGCGTATGTTTATTTGTGTGTGTGAAAGTATGTGAACCGGACTACAAAACAAATTTTTAAATTGTGTTTTTTTTGGAATAACTTTTGAACATGGATCAACTCCAAAAACTAATCAGATCTTAACCTTGATAAACGTCCATAGCCGCTAAAAATTTGATAGTCAAAACAAACCACTTGAACATGTCACAGTAGCTATTATGTTAATTTTCTTGATGGAGATAGCTACTCAATTTTAGTTACTCTTTAATTTTCCGATCCATCACAACATTTTTATTTCCAATCCAGCCCATAGGCAAAAACAGTGGGGAAAAAACAGATCTGCCTGTATTTAGTGTATACAAATGTAAAGTCACAATTATGCCACATTTACTTTTTAATTTTTAAAATCATTGTGTATAGTGTTAAGTAATAAATCATATTTCTTATCAAATTTAAGAAATTTATGTAAAAATTCAATTTTTCACCAAGTAGTTTGAGTTTATTACCTAGCTTTGAAAATTATTGTATAGAAATATAATTCTTAAATTAAGTTGCAGACTTATTTTATTTGATTAACATTTGTCACGCTACTATTATTATTATTATTATTAAAGCGAATTTAAAAGGCGAGGACATATTGCGAAAATTATCATTTATTTATTTGCTGAATAATAATTTTATTATCATTCATCGATAATGATAATTTAGTCAATTTTTCGCTTTTTTTTATTGAAGTAAATTTATTAATATTGTTGATTAAAGAATTTTTATGCATACTTAAAATTCAAAATATATTTTTATAAATTTAAAACAAGCAAGTAAATTAAATTTAAATATATTAAAATAATTTGGTACACGTGGATGGTTTTTTATACTTACGCAAAAAGAAATATTATAAAATTAACCATTGAGATTGGTAGGTTCTTCTTTTTAACGTTTGAAACTTATAATTGGCAATGAAAATGTATTAAACAAGATTCTTGGTAAAAATTTGCTGATTTTGCGATTTGGGCTGTTTCAATAAAGCAAAATTTTATCCACCAAATCAACTCTTTGGTCTTTGAATTGCACAAAATTGTTGTTATTACGTTCTTAATTTTCTTTAACCCCCTCACTACCTCCCGGAGATTGAATTTAAAAAAAAAATTGCTACTTAGTCTTCACCTACAATATAACAGGATCCTCAAAAAAATTTAATTTTTCTGACTTGGACTGTATCTTGATCGAAAGTCCAAAATATGAGTCCACTACCTTGAGATTTAATGTAAAAAGTCCATTCAAAGTTTTGACATACGTTATAACAAGATATTTTGTTCAAAATTTCAAATTTGGACAACACTTTGATCGTCATTCAAAAAGATTCCCTTTAGAGTCTTTCTTCAACACTTTGGAGCTCTAATTTAAAAAATTCTTTTTTAGTCTACGTTATAACAGGACTCTCTGGTTTTAATTTCATGCTGTTAGCGTTCCGATCCATATCCGTATCCCCGGATATCCGCAAGAGAAAAAAAGAACCGTATTTGTATCTTAAACCGTTTCTTTTCCAGCGGATCTTAAACAGATCTTTTGCATTATTAATTTTTATTCCGTATATAAATTTATAAGTAAAAACAGAAGTAAAACACTGTTAAATCCCTTGACAATACTAAATATTTATTTCTTAAAAAGTTGGCAAAATTTTAATATTGCAACCTTTATTGTATTGAGCTAAGTGCTAATTGTTATAGTGAATCATTCTTATCACAAGGTACTAATTAGTAATTTTACTATTTTAATTCAAATTTATTACTTAAATAAAATAATACATGTAATTGATATGAGAAATCACAATCGCATTAGAAGCAATAATCATTTCAAGGAAATTCATTTCAGCGTCACACACACTGGTACCGATTGTTTGAGTTGAAAAATTAAGAGCCGTATCCGAATTCGCGGATCTGGACACTGATTATCCGTATTCGTATCCGTGGATCTCTACTTTTAACGATCCGCCACTCTCTTGATACTTACATATAATAATTTAATCAATGCATTAAATGTACAAGACTATCAAGTATCTAATATACCAGGAAAAATCAAAAACTCAGGGAAAATCTTATTACATGTTTGCCCTTTTAAAAAACATGTGCTATTTGCAATTTATAAAACTCCCTGACGATAAATGAACATTAACTCCACAGGGAGTCAAACGATGTAATTTGCGAGGTGGCAATTTTTATTTTTTGTCCAATTGATTTGATGAAAGAGCCACTTTATGCAAAAAATATCTAGCAACGTCATTTTAAACTAGTAAGATCCATGTCAATCTAAGGTTTTTAATGAAAAAATAAGAAAATAGTGAGTCAATTGGATACTAAATACCTATTATATGTCGTCTACTTCAACAACCAATAGAACTTTCCAGCCACAACTACATAAATTTATTTTCAATTAGTTCAGTCAATTAGTTCATTTCGTTGAGCTGCTCCATACAGGATCTTTCTGTTGAACTGATTAACAGCTAATAGACTTTGGAACTTAATTTTTCAAATTTCTAAAAGCTTTCATTTGATTTCACGTTTAGTTTTTGAATTATGGAACTCATATGAAATTATACAAGATTCGGAATTATAATTTGTTTTCTAGTTCTAGACTGGAAGTTTAAATTTATATCATAATTTGAATAAACTACACAGTAGTATTTGTTTAAATTTATGTATTTGCAAATTTTAGTTAAAAATATATTAATTTTATTTAAAAAATTTTATACATTTTCAGCATTAATTTATGCGATAAACAAATTAAAGTGTGGTATCTGAGATTATAAAAGACAATACTTTAACTTTAAAAAAATCTCTCTGTTTTGGGCCTTATTAAACCACCGTAGCTTAAAAAGACCTACCTGTTAAATTTGTAGTTTTTTAAAATAATCTTCTAAAGGATTTCTTAAAATTATCCTTAAATTAGAAAAAACACATTGTAGAACTTTTAATATACATTTCCATCAATAAATGCATTCAAGGCAAACAAAAATTTTGCAAAAAGTATTGTCTTTCCTAAAAGAAAATGGATAAATCAAATTTAAAATAAGTGAAGTTAACAACTTACAGACTTAAATGTTTAAATTCTCAACAAATGATTAAATTTCATTGTTTAGACAATTTTTAATAAGCATTCATAAAATACTATAAATATCCAGTCAATACAGTTATATATATATAATAGTAATATGTATTTTTATTACCTTATTGTGTTTATAAGCCAAATTTGAGCTAAATTTGTGGAGAACTCAAAGTTTTTCGGAAAAAATGTATCAAAAAAATAAATATATTTTGTATTTGAACTCTTCTAATTTTTATAATTTAAAATCTAGGGCAAGGATTCATTGGATTTAATGGACCGATTTTGCTCATTCACGAACTTTAACTCAATTTTTATGTTTAGAATACGTTGGTATCTCTTTTTGTTTTAGAGTAATTGTCATGCCAGGCGGAGGGATATGGACTAATTAGGTGTTTTTTTGAATAACTATACCAAAATTTTGTTTGTTCGGTGAATATTAGGTGGCGTTACAAAATTAATATAAACAGATATATTATATATGTAGTCAAAGTTACCATATAAATTTTACGTCTTGTTAAGAACTGGGAAACAAAATTTTATTAGTTTAAAAATTGAATGAAAAGACAATACATTTTTATATAATCTACCCTGTTTAATACGTTTCTACTCCGTTGCTTATCATTCGAAAACTAAACCTCATACAAAAAAATATGAAAATAAAAGTATGAACGTTTTCACGTTTATACCATCTAGGCGTAAGGTAGACCCAACATGAAACTATTCCAGACCTCTAGATCGAGCCTGACTTTTTTTTCATTTTCCATTTCAAGATGAATAATGCTTTTTTTACAAGCTATATTCTAGACTGCTTAATCTTTATTTTAGAATTTTTAGCACAAATACTTACTTTTCGTGTGAATAATTTTTCAGTACTATTACAATTCTTAGTTCGTGAACTTCAATCAAATTTTGATTAAATAAAAAAAAAAAACAGGTAGTTAGTTTAAACAATTTTGAATAAATAAAAAACTCATTTCATTTAAATTTGAATAATAATATTTATTTTAAAATTATTATTTTTTTGTTTGTTTTAAATTAAAAACATAAATTAAAATTTATTTACAATATTTTCAATAATAGATAATGATTTTATTTTATGTACAAAGTGAAATAAAAAATAAAATAAAAATAACAAAAGAACAAAAACTAAATATAGACAAAAACTGTTTTTTTACCTACTACATACTTAATATCAATATTGAATTAATTATTAACTATGTAATCATTAATTATCTACTCAATTATTTCTTTAAATATATACAAATATTTGCACTTTTATCAATTTTTTTTTTTTTAATTTTGTTTTTTTAAAAGTTTTTATACAAAATCATAATAAAAATATACAGAATATTTACAAATTAAACAGTTTGTTGTTTGTGTTTCAATTTTCAATTTTTATTAATTTTAAGTGTATTTACAGAATGTTTTAAAAACAATTAAATAATGATTTTTATATGTTGTTCATGATATTTACAGTAATTTTTAATTGATTTTTTTTTACTTTTTCTGTGCATTCAGAAATTCAGCGTTTATTCAGAAATATTTAAAAAAATAAAAAAAGATTTCACAATATTGGCTTTTTTTATTATAAGCTTTTATTTAGTTTCACCTGCCTCGGTGTCTGCATGTCTATCTAATTTGATCCGTTTTCCGGTATTATATTAAATTAAACATAGTTCCAACGCATATCAGTTGTAAAAATAATTCTGTTTTGCTATCATATTTTAAAAAATGTCAATTAGACGTTAAAAAGTAATTTTCAAAATCCATTTTAAGAGCTTTCAATTCTCGATAGAAGCTTATATTTTCAAAAGTTTTGTTTGGTATGAAAAATAAATTAACAAAAACAGAGACTTAGTAAAAACAATTCAAAAAATTAAACAATTACAAAATATTTATAGTTATTTTTTCAGTTTTCTCCTGTTACAATTATATTTTTCTTTCCTTTTTTTTTTTAGAATATTTTCATAAATCTTTAAGAATGGAATAAACTACATAAAAACTGGATCATCAACACTTTAGTAATTGAATCATGGTATCAAGTTAACTAACGATACTTGCTGTTAAAAATATTTTTTTACAGGAAATCCAAATATTTAGAAAACGTTTTCTGAGAATCTTCTTGCTTTGACAAGCATTTTAATGTTCTTCTAAATTAAAAAATTAAGTATATTTAAAAGATTAAGAACGATCACTGGAACTTTGTTCATTAAACTATTAAACGTTTTCAATTATTGGGAATACTTTCAAAATTACTTTAAGGCAATGTATCACCCTTGCTCCCAAAGTTAATTTTTATATTTGATATTCTTGTAATATTGATTGTTATATTTATTGTTAAGAAAATTTTTCAATGTATTCATGGTGTCACCCATCCAAAAACGGATAAAATATTATTTTTTTCCAAATTTTATTTAGCTTGTCCGAGTTTTAAATGATGAATTAATTCAAATTTTGTATCGCAAACTAAAAAATTAACAATTTTACATTGAAATCTTTTAATATGTTTAATTTGTTTGCAAAATTTTTTAAAGCAATCTGTAAATAATTTTTTTATACAAAAAATTTATACAATGTCAATACTTTTTCTGAATTAATTGTACATTTTTTTTTTTAATTATAAAATGAACAATATATAAAAACAATTTATTCAATTGAAAATATAACAATAGTAATGGAAAGTTTTTTTTCTTCTGATATATAGTAGAGCAAAAAATCATTGTACAAAAATTATATAATGATGAAAAATGCAATAAAAATGATAATAATTTAAAATAAAAAGAGGATATTGTGTTTGTAATTGGAAATTAATAAATATAGCAAGCACTATCCTTTTTTACTATTCAAGATACAAAGATGTTGATATCGCGCAACGTTGGTGTGTTTATCAACAAATTTATGATTGTTTTTAATATGTCGTATTTCATTCAATCATGACACAGTTTTCCGGGAAATGAATAATTTCGATGTAATTTAAGTACTTTTTTTTTCTTGATTTTTCTAATTATTCGTTTTTATTGTAAGATAGATAAATTTTTCTTAAGATCAAATCAACTGTTATCTTTTTAATTAGTTTTCCTTGCTAATATACGAAAAATTTACCAAAAATAAATGTTTACGTAAGTTTAAAAAAAAAACACCTATAAAGCGATATTATCGACCTTGCAATCTAGACACCAACCGAAAAAATCTCAAATATAGACTGATTGGTAACGAAACAGGAAATTTCAGAATATTTTTAATACAAAAACTGTTTTTGTTTGGATCACAATTAATTTTTTTACAAAATTTATTTACATAATTTTAAGTAACCACAAGATTTCAATGTGGTAAATTCATAATATTAACCATATGACCTTGAGCTCCCGTAAATACTACATGATGTTGCGGTCTATGTGCAGCTGCGGCCATAGCCGCTAAAAATGGTGGTACTACTCCTCCGGGACCAGCACCGGGGAATAATCCAAATGTGGGTGGAAGTAATGGTCGTGCTGATAATCGTAATTTCTCGATTTCGGCCTCTTGTAATCGTTTCGCCTTAGCTCGACGATTTTGGAACCAAATTTTAACCTAGAATCAAAAATAAAGTTTAGAAAAATCTTAAATTTGAAAAAAAACATTGAGGTTTTTGAAGTAAAATACATACTTGTGTTTCAGTTAATCGCAATGAACTACTAAATTCAGCTCGTTCGGCAATGCTCAGGTACTGTTTTTCTCGGAATTTCTTCTCCAAAGCTAATAATTGTTGTGTCGTGAATGGAGTTCGTGGTTTTCTGTTTGGTTTATGTTTCCTAAGTGCACATCGCACAACTGGAGGTCCACCGGGTCCACCACCTAACCCATTCATAGATGCTGTAACAATAGAAATAAAATTATTGTAGATAATTGAATTTCGTTTCAACTAAAGTTCAATAATTAAGTTTAGAAAATTAATGAAATAAAAAAACGGATAAAAATTTCATAAATCTAGATAATTCATCGCATAGAATTATAATGTCACCAAATATTATTTTTTGTCATAGGAAATAAAAGCTTAGTACCCCGTGGAAAGATTACGGAATTTTTTCTAGAATATATTCCTAAATTGTTTTGATTCTCGCCATAACGAAGCCACATACAAAATTTAAAGAACATGGAACTCAGCGGAGCTTATCAAAGTACGGTTGTTATGTATTAATAAAATTTTAATAAATTTTACCTACTATTACAAAATTATTTAAACAGTAAAATTAAACTTTTTTTTAATTCCTTATCAAATTATTCAGAGTTATAAAACTTAAAAAATATTAAATAGTAATTAGTTAATTAATTAACAAACTAAAAATTAAATATGGCTGCTACTGTTTAATATGGTTGCGGTATTAAAACAATTTAATAATAATAATAATAATAATAATACTAAACCAATATTACTTATATAATTAAAATTCTATACACGAACATAAACACAAACAAATTAGAGTGAGACAAATATATACAACCTTCATGTGTTATCATTATAATTCGATCACTGTAATGTGGACAAATAAAATAAGAGACTTCTTCAAACTTCCACTTCTGATCATGATGATGATCACAAGAAGTATAAGTAAGTACCTATATTTAATGATGGTTTGTATAATAAAACCACTATACCATACGAAACAAGGATGGAAACATTTATATAATTGTTTTATATAAAATAAGAAAGAAAAGATTCAATGAAAAAAAAAACATAACACAGCTGCTACGTTTAAGTTTGGTTTGGTTTTTTTGTCGTTAAGTTGCTCTCGTTAAAATATTTGTAGTGTTTTTACAGCTACTGAATTTTGATTAATATTCAATGGCGTAGATTTGTCAAAATGATCTTGGAGTTGCATGAAAGAATGCATTAAAATCTCGAATATAGATCCTGTCAGGATAGTTTGGAATAATTGTTGTATCCTGAGATACTTAGTACTTCAAGGTTCGTTGACATAAATAATTGGAAGAAAAGGTTGCGTTCGCACATTCATCATATAAAGTAAAAAAATATATTGGTGGAGATTTTTGATCTGATGATAGCAGTTAACTGTTTTCTTAGTACTAATTAGTATATAATAACTGTCAATCTTGTTTGTGTGAATAGGCCATGCCATAATATCAAATTATTATTTTGCTATACTAGTTTTGGTTGTTTTTACAATAATCTTCACACGGAAAAAACTAAACTATATTAAATAAAGTTTGAAGTCTAAAAAGTAATAATATGATCCCGAATAAGTACAGTTTCAAGTAATAATCTCGCTGCTTTAACAGTTAATTCATAATAATTATTATTTTAACATTAATATTTAAAGTTCATATGCGAAAAAATCACGTCACAAACTTTAAAAATCGTGATTTAATTGTTAAAAAAAGTAAACTATAATTATTAATAACTAAAACTTAAATGATTATCATTTAGAAAAGAAAAATTTGTGGTCCCAAATGTAAAAATTTAAAGGTGAAAAGATAAAATTTATAAGGAGAACTCTATTTTTTAATACTGTTTAAATAATAAACATTGACATTTACAGAGTTTATATTTTATAAGAAGATAATATGAAATTTCACGAGAGTATTGTTAAAAAATAAATTCTGAAATGTATTTATTATTACACAGAATATTAAATACTACAGTTGAACCTCATGAAAATTTACTACTTGAAATAGTAAAAATTATATACAAAGTAAAATCCAATGTATATTTATTATTATTTTCAACTTGAAAAAAGTATACATTAAACCTGAGAATTTTTATAGTTTGACTTAATAAATTTTCACGTTTAAAACGTGATTCTCTATCCCCTCTCCCGCAGACAAAAGGCTAGGGCGCATATTTTGTGCTCTTAGTCTGTTTACTGTCTTTTTTATTAATGCTGTGTCTTCTGCGAATAGAAATCACGTGTTATATTATTGTGTTGAATGATTTTCAAAGGACGCCATACAAACATCAATCTTTTTGGTAAGTTATAATTTATATCATTAAAATATTTATTGTTTTGATTAAAATGAATATTGTTCTTCGTGAGTATTTTTTATGAAAAGTCTATAGATTTTGCTTAATTAATAAAACTAACATTTTATTTGCTTTATGTACACTTTTTCAACTACATCATTCTCTCTTAACCTTATTCTTTTATACTACATCTTTTGTATGATTCTGGATCTAACAGATATTAGACATTTTTTATTATGATTTTTAAATATATAATTTCAATTTCTAACGAAAAAAAAAAATGTGCATAAAAACATTCAAATGGTGTTTATGTGCGTATTTATTATTATTTTTTTTTCGTAGTAGTTTACGGATTAAGTCTACTTAATTATTATAATTCAGCTAATACTCTGAATAAATCTTTACGCAACTTACTTGCTCGCTTAGTCATCTACAAAGAACATGAAGGAAATTCAACGGTCGAATGTATTTCAGCATCACGCTACATAAAATTGGCTACTGAAATTTGCGATACTTTTCGAAGCGAAGTCCACGGTACTTATTATACACCACACTCCGGCGCGAGTGGAGGATGAGCGGTTCAATCTGCGAGAGGATTATTACTCGCGTTTAATAATTATTTACGAGGACAACATCTTAAGAAAATTAAATTAGCTAAACGAAATATTTTTCCTCAGATCGTTTCAGGTAACATCTATAAATTCAACTTAAACCACTATAACTGAGCTTTTATTTAATTAAAAATAATTTTTCGTTGCTATTAATGTTCGTATTAACATGAAAATATTGCTCACAATTATTATTATTATTATTAATAATAATATTAATATTATTATTTTTCTTATTTTTAACCATCATTATTATTGCAGAAGATCTATCGACTACTAACAGTATTTCAGAAAGTTTCCAATTTGTTGTAAAGCATATAGAACCTCATGAAGAGGTTGAACGTCATTGGATTGCCAGTTTTAACGAGAGACAAAAAGAAATTAATCTATTGAATACACCAATTGCTGCCTATTTCAAGAAGTTTTCTTGCCTTAAACAAACTTACGGATATAAATTGGTAAGTTAAATATTTTAGTTTAATTTTATATATTTTTAATAATAATTTTTTTTTTAATAGCTTCAACATGATTTTGATTTAAAATTTCCGGATCAAAAAGATTCTTTTACAAATAATTGGCCTGTAGTATTAGAAAAGCTTAAGTATCTATTTAGCGGTCCCAGACAACCTTCAGATCCAGAATTGAAGGCTATAGCATTAAGTTTACCCTTTCTTTAAAATGGTAAGTTTGTTAAAGTTTATCATACATGAAATATTTATCATCCTTAAATTTATTGTACATTTTTTGTCTAATTACAAAAACTCGTTTATAGATTCTCGAAGAAATCGATGGCATTTCATACATTGTTAAACAATGCGCTAATAATTATTACATCGTAAATTATTGGTAAAAAAAAAGTGGTGGAGAAATTCGTCAAACTATTATACTCTCTTATTTATTATCTCTTGATTATGTTAATGTTTATTGTAGTTTTATAAATTTTTAATTTTCTTAAATAAATAATGCTATTTTTAAAACAAAAGAAACTTGTGTCATTTATGTGTCAATCATTAACTTTAATTAGCAAATTAGTTTTTAGTGGTAGTACTGTTACAATTCATGATACAACATTATATGTTTAATGAAATGCATTACTAAATCTTTAATTTTATAGTTTTGAATAAAATAATACTAATTAACTTCTGAAATATTTGAATTATAAAAATGAAGTAATTAATTTTTACAAAATTTAATTCTAAACATTAATTCTTCTATTTTTATAAAGCAAATAATTGAGTGGTTCATGATTATCTTGTACTGTTTAAAACTATAAAATGTAAAGGTTAGAATTGAATATTTACTATTGTCTTCTATAAAAAGTAATGTTGAGCATGTAAAATTATTTATATCAAACTTGATAATTTTTGATGTTTGAAGCTATAAAATTTAAAGTTTAGAATGAAATATTTACTATTGTCATCTCTTAAAAAGTAGTATTAAATATGTGAAATTATATATACCAAACTTGATAATTTTTAGTGTTTAAAACTATAAAATTTAAAGTTTGGAATTAAGTATTTTCTATTGTCATTTATAAAAAGTAATGTTAAACATGTGAAATTATACATGCCAAACTTGATAATTTTTAATGTTTCAAACTTTAAAAACTGTATCTTTAAACTGTAATATATATATATTCTTATTGATATATTTTAGTGACCCGCTGGCATAAATTTTAACGTTTCACTTAGTAATAAGTATTAAATTCCGAGGCAGGTTCCGGGTTAGTGTTTCAAACTATAAAAAGTATTGGAAATCTTAATAAATATTAGAGTTTACTTTTTTCCGTGCAATAACAAAAAAACAAGGAAAACCAATATATTAAATTATATTATTTTTTTAAATTTTATTGTGGGCCCTAGTGTGAATATATGTTTTAAAAAATGAATTTTATAGGAAATGCTCAATACTATAATAACCAAGGCTGCTATGTCAGGTTTCTGATGATAAAAGCGTTTTGCCAACATACTACATCCTCAAATGGTTCATGGAGACATGCCAGATTCTCCCTAAAGTATACATAAAACATTAAAACATTTATATTATAAGATATTTCACGCTATAAGATCATCTAAAGTATAAACGCGTTTCACGCTTTGTATTTCTTGTTAATGTACGTTTATATTATGCATGTTCAGTTACAATTAAATAATTAAAAAATAATTAATTTCACTATAAACATTTTAACTATTATAAATTAAAATATGCAATCAATTAAATAATTTTTGTAATCATTCTATCGATTAATAAATAATTAAATATTTTATTTACTTTATAAATATGCAGGCACGTTTTTCTAATCAACTGATTCGAATTCATTATATGAACTTTAGAACCCTAAATTGTTATTAAATTTATTGATCAATTAAACATGTAAAATTATAAAAATGGAAAAAGCTCTTAGCATAAGGTATACTAAAAGCCAGGAAAAGAGATTTTCAATAATTGTCAAACATTATCTCGATTAAATCAGTTTAAATAACAAACAAAAAATCAATTAAAATAAGTCAATTCGTAAGGTGAAATTTACTGCGCGACAGTCAATCATCCACACAGTTAGATGGTTTCGAAATTAATACTTTTTTTGGCCAAAATTTATAATGCTGAAATTCATTAAAAACTGAGATTAGCTTGGTATTGATGAACAAATTTTTCAGACAAGTTTTCAAACATTTATTTAACTAATTAATCTCCTATTTATTAAACAAAATTTGATGACTACGCCATTGATTTTATTTTTTTAAAAACTATTAAAGAAAAAAACAATTTTGTGTTGTATAAATTGTAAGTCTCATTAGTTAATTTGATCGTTACTCAATTAATGAATTCGATAAAATAAACCGATAAATAATTTTATTGCTCATAATTATATCAAACCAATGTTTGTTAACTCTTCTACAAATACAATATTTCTCATAATACTCGTAAGTTTACACAAAACTTTATAATTGATACAAGCTGGTACAAAAAATGGTGCAATAAATACATTTACGAATAAATGAACGGTAAAAGTGAGCAAAGGAGTTTAATTCTAACTTCTGATATTGAAAAAATTAAATGATAAAATTTTAAAATATTCCGAAAGATTTAAATACTCAATTTGAAAATAGTAAAGACTTCCAGTCTAATTAATATTACAATATAGGGCAGACTAAAGAATACCACCCAGTCTTCTGATAACGTGAAAAATGTGCAAATTATATTCTGACAAATAATTTTTACTCTAGAGTACATACAAGAGAACGTAAGAGATTATTTTCTATAGATAAGACTAAATAAATTTTTTAAGAATAAAGTGAAACGAAATATTATATTTACTCCTTAATTTACAAACGCATTAATAGCTTGAGTTTGAAAAAGTTCAGACTTGATATTGATAGATTATTTTTATGTTTATATAAAAAAATACCTAAATCAGTAAACGAAAATTAAAGTATTAATATTAATAATTTTCTGGCATTCCATTACTTCCGAAATGTTTGTTGGAACATTAATGTGTACCATATGGTTATTAACCATATTAATTTCATTATTAATTTTATTTGAAATATATATTTTATAATTGATTAAAACACTAAAAAAATGTATTATTACCTACACTGTTGTTTTGTTAGTAAGCAATAATCAAGTTATAAAACATATTTATAATTGTAATACTTTTGATATTTGTTTTTTAATCAAAGCACTGATAAAGCACATGTACCATCAGCCATAATGAAATGTACAAAATTTATATAGTGTTTTACATATGAACCAGTTATAATTAAAATTTCGCGAAAGTAGGAAATTTTTGGAAAATATTTATAATCAACTTGTAAAAGATGAATAGAATAATGTATTAATATTTTATTAGAAAAATTGATGAACATGATCGATAATATTCTAGAACCTGCTTTAAATTCTAGAATCGAAAAAGATCTTAATCTTTATATTAAATGATTTAAAAAAAAAAAAAAAAGAAACTATTTTCTTATAATTACAACAAATTGTAAATTTACAATTCTTGTTCTATATCCTGTTTGTGCAAGCAATTCTCGTTAAATTGATTGATTATAATAGATAAGAGTTTCTCTGGATTATTATTACTTCATTATTATCCGATTAAAATGTGAATTTCGACCGTATTTCCACTCAATAAAAGAAAGAAATAAAAATTATTTTTATTTCTAAGAAACATAAAAATTAATTATGATATATAATAATATATTGCTCAATAATTTCTCAATATAATGAGACAATATTTTTATTTATTATTAATATTATTCATTTTTATAATAACAGACATAGCAAATATGTATTTACTGGTCATGGAATTTAATAATATTTATTTTTTCAATAATCAATAAAGCATTGAATAATAGTTTGTCTAGAATTCATACAGGATGATTGATTTTACCATAAAAAATGTTCTCATAATACTCGTTTTAATAGTTCAAAATTTTGCAATCGTTATAAAAAAGCTAAAATAATCAATCTATAGTAGAATTCATTCTGTTAAGCTTTTAAGTATTTGAATCAAAAATCTTGCCCGAAATCAAAGCTTTTAACTAGAACAAGAAGACCCTAAAAATAACGTTTTTAAAAGGCTTATTCAACATACTGAAAAATTATAAATACATGTCTATATTTTTTCAACCCCAAATTTGATTATGACATCATACACTAATTTTGATACTTGGTTTTAGTTTTTCGGCTTTTGTTACTCTTAGAAATTTTCTTTTAGTATAGAACTACCGAATAAGTACCTACAATTAAATAAGATAATATTTGCTTGGCTATTTCGTAGTCTCGCTAAAATTCATATTTTGTTTTATATCTTGGTTTAGGTAATAACTATTGAAGCTTCTGAAAAGCTTCTTGAAGGTCGTTTTATTCTTAGGCTATATAAAAAATTTGAGGAAAACTCTTAATTTAAATGTGTGTTAAGACTTGATTGATTAAAATTGTGAATCGTGTGACACCTCAAACTAAGAATTAAATCTCAAAGAACCAGTGATTTGAAATCGTACTGTTCTGATATTAAGCATTTTTTCTTTATTTTAAAATTGTTTATTTCTCAACAGGGTATTAGTTGAAATCAGTACTTTGTAGATGGCACTTTTGAGAGCCAAACAGTTTACATATAGTTTATAACAAATAATATTATTTTCTTATAACTTTGTTTCCATTAGTTAATATTTTTTTTTTGTTCATCATCTAATCGACGCAATAAAAATAAGAAAAAAACCAATGATAAAAATATTTTATAATATAATTTTAATAAGAAAATTGTTTTCAATAAAAACTACTGTTGATATGTTCGTTTATTTCAATTGCATGTTACAAAGATATTCTTTTTTTGTACATCTTTCTATCTTTGTTTTAATAAATAATTTGCGCATAATAATAAATATAATATTTTTATAATAAAATATATTATTAATTATTAATAATTGTTATTAAAGATTTATAATAAATAATAAATAAATAAAATGATGTTATTGATCTGTGTAAAATTACTACTAAGTTCAAATACAGAATGAAACAAAAATTACATATTTTTTAATGAAAATTTGTAATGTAAACGAGCGTAAAATATAGATTTTTGAGCCTTTGAAACAAAAAATGAGACACCAATAATAAATAACTCTAAGAAATAGTCTCATCCAAATACTTTAACATTTAGCATGAACAAAGAGGATTTGGCGAACGGATTTTAAAATTTCTTTACAATAAAATACAAAATTAATTTTATTTTCGTTCAAAGATTGCGCATGTCAACTTTCATAAAATTTGAATAATCATTTTTTTGGTTCATTGTGCGTGAAAATTGAAAGACATAAAAAGGTATATTACATTAGGGATTTTGTTTACTAAGGATATCTCATTTTTTGTATCGAAGACTCTACATGCTAGATTTCAGTCTTAAATCCGAACTAGTCTAGGAAGTTTTTGCTGTCAAACTTTGTCCATTCTGTAATTGATGTTTTTATAATTAATATTTTTCATGCTTTGAATCATTTCTCAACAAAATACACGGTCAATAAATTTTACAGATTATTTGAGTTACTTCAAAAAGTAGTCGAAATAGCTAAGGGCTCACAATTGGTGCATAGAGTGGTTGCATAAATATAGTTATATTATAGCAAAAAAATGTAGCCAATATTAAGTCTGAGACAGCATGAAAATTTATCCAATGATACTATGTCTTAATAAATAATCGAACACTTGGCTAAAGAGTAAAGGCTAAAGAGTCTCTTGTTTATAAGTGGAACTTGGATAAACAAGATTAGACAAATTTACTAGTATATATATATATATATATATATATATATATAGAACTCTAGGATTTTTCGAATAAATTTCCATTTTTTCCCCAATGTCCTAGATCAAATTATTTTGTATTTTTATAAATACGTATTTCGACTACACAGTAGTCATCATCAGTATGAATTAGCTAGTTGTAATGATTATCTGAGGAGATGTTACTGGTTGCTAATTTGGTGACGGTTTGCATTTGATCTTGGAAATTGCGGCAAAAAATCGAAACTTATTACCAATATAAATTTTATCATTAATTTTCCATCGTGCCAACATTAATTCTTCACCACTTAGTACACTCAATATATCAATTTTTTATTCAATAAAAATATCTTATACAAAGCCATTTCTTACCATATCAATTAAAAAATTCTTAATATTATAATTAATTAAAAAATTCCAAACTCATATTTGTTATAACAATAGTAATGGCAGTCGAACTATATTTATACAATAAAATAAAAATGTATATTTGTTATTTAAACTTGGAAACACTCACAAAATGTTTTGTACATGAATTTTTTTTTTTTTTTATAACAATTAATAAATAAATAAAACGATTTTTAATTATTTAATATTTCCGTTCTTGTAATACGTTGTTGTTGTTGTTGTTTATTAATCGGTAAAACAGATGATAACTATTTAGATGTAATTAAAATTATATTTATATTGTATAACAAAATGCTTTGTAATTAGTTTTGCTTGCTACTTATGGATTTTTTTTTCTTTCTTTTATTGTCTCATCATATTACAGAGAAACTGGTTTAATTCTTGAAAAAATGAATTGATCATACACCTGTCAATATGGCGGTCATTATAAATATTATGATGGCGTGTTAATTACGGTCAATAATATAGGTAATTAATTAATAAAAGTACGTTGTGTTAATTAATTTGTTAGCAAATTTTTTTTTTCGATATTTTAATAAAATGGTGGGAGCGCAAGGAAATTAATATATGGTTTTTCCTATTGCTCAGGTTTAACCGCTCAAACAAGTTTGAATATGGAGTTCAAGTCATTTGTATCAATTGTGTAGAACAACCATTAGAATTGAATTTTTTCATATCTGATCATCAGAGGAAATATTAAGAATTTCTTTTGAAAATTATGAACTATTTTCTAATAAAATATTTCCCATTTACAAAACATTTTCAATTAGACTTTTCAAGTGCTGAATAAGAAATGTTCTGATTAAAAAATTGGACTTTTTTTTCATGATTTAAATTTCCCATAAAAATAAAATTAATGCTATAAATTATAATAAATAAAAATTCACAAAGATTGCGCCTTTAATACAAACCCGATTTATCAGTGGTTGGTTGGTTCTCATTAATAATATCCTGTTTTAAAAATGCACTTTGTAATTAATTAATATAAAAATAATCGTAGCCTCTTTTTTTTCTTTTTTTTTTTTGCAATAAAAATATCGTCATCATTTTTCTATCTCTAAAGATTTATTTTCTAACGATTTATAAATCTTTTGATTGGCGGCAAAAATTAACAAACACAAATAGAATAATATTGTTAATCAATTTCTTAAAGTTCCAATTAGCCGTTGCAATATTATACGTTTTGTGATATATAAGAATAAAAAGTCACACAAAAAACAAAAAATGTACAGTGTCTGTAAGTGTCTGTAAACATTAGATGTATTTAAAATTACGAATAAACACTCTGGGATTTACTGTTCAAAATTAATTTGATTGGAAACAAAACAATTTGAAACAGTTCTAAGGAAATTCGACAAGAATTATACTTTCAAAATTTGCAGGTTATCAGAAATTGAAGATTCAAGCTCACTGTATTAAGACTCTTCCAAATGATTGTAAGATTTTATTAGACTAGTCAAGAGTTGAGTTTTTTTAACCGCCGGTTAGAGTAGTAAAAAGATAAAATTGATGGTTGGATTTAATAGAATACGTCAGATTAAGATACTAATCTGACGATTTGAGCGTGATACATATGATATGTGGTTTTTTCAAGAGTGTGACCCTCCCATTGTCTTGCATCCCGCTTAAATCGTCAGAATAATAAAATATACACTTTTCAGCAAGTAATCAAACCAACCATATCTTAATTAAATCCAACTATTGACTTTTTTTTACTATTCTGATCGCCTGTTCCATACGAAGATTTGTTGGAGATACACAACAATGGTTAAGGTATCTCCCATATCTTAATCTAGTAAGCACACAAGTAAATCCAAAAATCCTCACTTGGGTTCCCATATCACAATAATGCCATTAAAGTTGCATTTATACAATATGAGTATGTAGCGAAAAGCGTGTAAGATGCTGTACATATTTTTATATAAAAAAAAAACCTTTAATTAAAGAAAAGTGAGATAAACTGTATTTTATAGACAGAGATGACATTCGCATATAAATCAATCAATGGTAACAGACTTTTGTGTTATTAATTAGCCAATTAGATTGATAATATTGAACTTTGTTGATTTAGTTAATTGTTTTTTGCTCTATATAATAATGGTATACAGTTTTTGTGTTTTACATTTACTAAAAAAAAAAAAGAATTATTATTGCAGACTCTTATTAATTATAACTTGTTTGTATTTATGAATTTTAATATAAAAAAAAAAAAAAATATTAATAAATATTATTAATTATTTATTTATTTCTTTTTCAAACCAGTACCTCTACTATTGACAATTTTTCTGCGCCGACAAACTTTAAAATATAAAACAAATTGTTTTATTTGTATTTTTAAAACCATTAATTCGTTCTCATTCAAATATAATTGATTTTAGTCAATTATTTCTGTATATATTCATGTAATTATGGGATTTTAATGCTAAATTGTTCACCACTTTATGAAAAATAGAACCGCTATTAACAATAAAATTTTCTATTATGACATATTATTTATTAAATATTATTAACAAACAACATTTTAACGAACTAATTTCAATTGAATTTTTATTTTAGTTTAGAATAAATGGATTTAATTGATAAGAGAAATATTTATTGTCAACAATTCTTCTATTTTTTCTTGCAAGTAACAATAAAAATTGAGTAAAATTAGTGAAAGAATTCGTAAGACACTTCTAGAGATCAAGTATTAAAACAGACATGTTTTAAAGAACTGAAAATTTCTGAAAACTGTTTGCTTCATCACATAAATCAATCTAACTTGAGAGCATTAATGTTAGTAGATCAGTCTTAAATAAGTAAAAAAACAATTTTTTTAATACAAGCTTTTATGTTATTAAGAAGTGATATTAAAAACTTTTTTTCTTTATTATGAAAATAGTTAGGCGTATTTACGATAACTTCATGGTCGAACGCAAGTCTGTCAAAAGGAAGAAATCTATATTACATTACGTCATAATATTATATTTTCATTCGATTTACATATGTATACTTAGTTTCAGCTCTATCGGAACACGGGGTAGTGAGTCACATTTAACTTGGAAGACGTGATTAACGTTAATAGAAGCTTGTAAAAGCAGTGGAGAACGAAAATAATTATTCAATTCAAAAAATTAATAAACATTATATAGATTAAGTCTATTTAAAAGCATGAGACAATTTTCATTATGGTTACGTATGCAGCAAACGCTTGATATGGTGGAAGTATTCGAAAAACAAAAATAATAATTTATTGAAAATATATTATTTTATTTGAAATAAATCAAAATTTTTATAATTTGATTCTCAAATTGAAATATATTATTTATTATTTGACACCTAAAAATATCTTTGTATAACAAAAATTTGAAAATATAAAATAAATTTTGATATTATATATATATGGAATAATATATCAATTTCCATATTCCATACAATAACAAATCAAATAGAACAGAAATATAATAAATATATGAAAAATATATTTAATATTATAAATAAATAAATAAATAAATATGATTTTTGATTTTCAATATGAATCAATTACTGACAGGATATGTTATAGCACAATATTTAATAATATTTCATTTTATTTATATATATATATTTATATATATTTATATATATATATATATATATATATATATATATATATATATATATATATATATATATATATATATATATATATATATATATATATATATATTTATATTCTAACAACTTTAATAATAATTCTGTACCAATTTATGTATATACAGCGTGTTGTAAATTTGATCTAGATAATGATAAATTTCTTATAAACCGATATAATCAATATAACAAAATCATTTTTTTCATTATTATTTTTATGGTTTTGAGAAAAACCAAATTTTCTTTTGGAATTACCGAAATGAAAGTTAAAACGTAAATTTTATTGGTTTCTGATTTTTATAATAAATTTTGTAAGATCACGAAAAATTTAATTTAGTTAATGTAGAATATGGGTTTATTTCGAAGTGAAACAAAAATCATAGTCATTTCAAGAAAATTTGCGTGTGTAGGCAAAATATTTAAAAAAAAAAATAAAAACTAAAACAGATCAAAATTATCCAGACTATTAAAGAAAAAATGTTTCAAACAAAAGTTGTTTGTTTTGCTCTTATATTATATATATATATTCTCAATCACTTATGTTTTAACAGTTGGGTCATTAAACCTGACATGATCGATTTTCATTATTCATAAACTTAAAAGCACCTTTAAGTCTAGAAAATTTCAGCTTGTAATTTCTTTTCGTTTTCATGATGGAAAGGCTCTAGCGTTACAAACTTTCCACTATATCCCCATATTTGACAGGTAATAAAAAAGTCTTATAACTTTACTGACTTTGTCTAGGGTACTTTTTTTATATTTATTTTATTTAATAAAAATAATAATTCAAACGAATAGAAAACTCAACCATATCGGGAGTATTTAAACAATTTGTAGTTATTTTCACTTGTTAACATATGGGAGGCTACGGGAATTATTATGAATATGTTAATGCTAAGAATACTAGTAATAAACCAAACAAAGTTGAAAAGATAATCGTGAAAAAATATCTTAATTACTAATCTCGTATCTTTTTTAATAGATTAAAATAATGCAAGTCAATCAAAAGTTATTTGATAACTATCCAGAACTTAAAGGCCAACCTGTACCAATAGATATATACCTATATATAAATATAAATATTTCAACATATAACAAGAACTTTATTTAATAATATAATTCTATATTTTATATAATAATAAATGGATATTAGTTGTATATCCTGGTGTAGACCTTTTTTATATGAATATACCTATGTGTGCGTCGTTCGTATGAAGTGTTTTATAGTTTATTTTGTATAGGCTCATCGACGTCATCGTTGGTTGGCTTGGAATAAGCGAATCATCACAAATCATCATGTGTTCAGTGTACAATTTATATATTTTATATGTTTATTGTATATAAATAATGATTTTTCATATCTACAAGAGGTGTAAGGTGGTAGTGTAGAAATCGTTGGTGTTAAACTAACTGTACAAGTTATTGAAAGCAGTTCATAAACATAAAAAGTCTAATCAGTGAAGTATTTGCATTAATCGAAATGGTATATCTTTGGATCTGAATGGTTCTCCGATTTGGAGTCTTTGTCTTTAACCAAAACGTCTTAATGTCTTGACAAATTCCATATCCGAATAGATATTGATTCGAATTTTAATAAAATACATTTCTTTTAAACCAAACAAAACACGTTTTTAACATACAATTTTAATCTATTTAGTCTATTTAATGAATGCTAATAGTTAACACTCTTAGCTTAATTATAATTTTAACTATATTGTATAATACTTTTTACTCCACATATCCACAGAGTCTGTTTTTTTTTGATGCTTTTAACATCAATGTTCTATATAAAATAAAAACCACACATTAAAACACATTAATCATTATCTGGTTTTCTAATACTTCTAAAAATATTTAATTAGTATTCTGAAACAAAAAAACCTTGCATTTTTAGCAAAATGGAAATACTACAAGAAAATGATTAATAATTACACTCATTTCTGTCACTTCCTGTAACGCTCGTATCCATTTTTCATTTCATGTATTTATTTTCCATTCGCTTTATGTTATAGGTACACGGGTGTCAAATAGGGCACTTGACTCCATACATGGTAGCGCAACGCACAAGAGCAGGTGAACAAATAGTTCAATAAAATATTAAAATTTTTTCTTTGATATTGTTAGATTGCCGCGCTGCCAAATGAAAACACCATAAACTAATTCAAAGATTTGAAGTGTCATTGATTTGTCTCTGTATTCACAGCACATTAGAAAAAAAAATCCTTTTGATGAATACAAAAAAAATCTCTGAATAAATACAGAGAAAATTCAAATAGATTAATCGTCTAATATAGAATATCAAGATTTCTTCTTTGTTAAATGCCGCTGACAACCAGAAATACCAAAAACTTATTTGTAAAAATTAAAAATCTTATTCGCATCGCAATGTTTCTACTTTGAATGCAAGATATTCAAGTAGGTATTGCTTTTCATAAATACATTTTACGCATAATTGTATATATTTTGAGAAAATCCAAACTTAATATCCAATATTTATCAATTTTATTTCAATACTTGAAATATAGACAGTCAAATATAATAGCGGTTTTCCAATTATTTGAAATCAAAGAAAATAAACTAAGAAAAAACTCCCTTCCGCGCTTCTAAATGATTTGTTTAATAGATTTAATTTCGTTTATGTTAATAAAAAATTATTGAATAATTACAAAAAATTACATTAATTATTGGGTTAAAAATTATTAGAATAATCAAAGAAGTTACATTAGTAATTATTTAAATTTGTAATTAATAAAATTTCTTATATTAAATCACAGACTTATAGTATCATTTGTTTCAGAAAATAGTATTTCGTAGCTACAGTAACGAATTGATGGATATTATGTATAGTACAGTACAACCTCATTAACTCAAACCTCAGTAACTTAAAAACCTCTATAACTTCAAAAAATAATATGTTCCCTTCCCATCAGTGCCCAAAATCTCTATAACTTAAAATACGCAACCTCTATAACTTAAATAAGTAATCTCTGTATTGGCCCTCAGTATATACATACATAGACCCTTGATAAGTGAAAACCTCTATAACTTAAAATATTTTGTGTTTCCCTTGGACTTTAACTTATCGAGGTTCTACTGTATTACAATTTTGTATTCCTATAGTATGTAAATTTTTCAACACATTTACAATACAAATTATAAAATAAATTCAGAATGTTTTGTTTAAATTTAGATTAAAAATTCGAAAATGATTATTTTATATATCACATGTTGTAAATTCAATTTTCTTCAATATATTATTACATGAGTGAGTTTTACATATTATTGAAATAATTTCCTTTGTTGAAAATTATGTAACTGATGTATATAAATTTTCATTCAAAAAACCGGTTGCATTTATTATATTTTATTTATAAAATAAAAAAACA
Organism: Chrysopa pallens; assembly: GCA_020423425.1. Lineage (NCBI taxonomy): Eukaryota > Metazoa > Arthropoda > Insecta > Neuroptera > Chrysopidae > Chrysopa > Chrysopa pallens. Next base: position 36,484,189 of record CM035591.1, on the reverse strand, counting down.
TAAAGCATAAAAGGTTACCAATATACACACTTGTTTATAAAATGTATACCAAAAATGTCATCTCGTAAATTTCACAATCGTCTCAATAAATTTTATACATACATCAAATAATAATAAATTGAAATAGTATTGGAATATTTAGAAGGATTTCACAAACAAATCTAATATCCTGCGGGATATCCATTTTAAAATACCTATATGCTAATAAACCTTTTCTTTTAATTAAAATTTATATATTTTCAACATAAATCTTTCATATGTATATTTTTCGTTTGATTGATTTCCTTTTTAATGTTACAATTCATTCGTACAATATTAACAACATAAATATTATGATAAAGCTTAAATACAGTTTATATTCGACATCCCTATGTTTTCATTCATCTTTCTCCATTTTTAAAATGTACAAAAACTGATGGAGCCACTAGCTATATTTTTATAAAACGGGAAAGAGTAAAAACGGTAGGTCCGGGCTACGTTAAAAAAAGATTGGAATTTTAGTCTGAAAGCAAGTAGCAAAGAATAAATGCACATAGTGACAAGTCTACTTAAAATTCAAGTCTCTTTAGGGCCTAATACTGACATATGTGTGTGTGCGGATGTGCATTAAGCACAATATACCGAGAACCTATTAAGATGGATCAGATCATTATTCCTTATTTAATAAATACGTCAAAATACATAATAATTGAGAAGAGCAATCACCTTGTGAAACAAAAGTTCAACCTGGAAGTAAGCGTTTAGCAATAATAGACAAAAGTGCTGTAGAACCTACAAGATTTAAGGCAAGAACAAAAGTCGACTGCACTGGGAATGAAATTGATCTTTTTCTGGTGAAACATTTAACAATTTCTAAATAAGGGAACAACTTCATCATTATATTTTTCTTCAATTTAAAAACAATTGATGATTATTAAATATCGAAAATTAAATATGAAATTCATTAAATATCGCAAATATATTCTTGACACAATCAAAACTTTGTCACCAGTTTTAAAAGTAAGAAATAAATAATAAGTTAAAAAATAAATGAATAATACAAATGGTAATATCAATACAGGTAAAACCTAAATTTGTGTTTGCAAATGAAATAAAAAGGCATTATTGTGACAATGTTTGTTAAAATTTATTATAAAGACATTTGTTAAAAATATATATATTATTAGAAAAGGAAAAATCGTGAAAACAACAAAGTCAATAAAATAAGGTAAACCAATCAATTTTAACACAATTTATTGTAATGTATACCTCTAATCGTAAGTAAAAAATATATTTATATAAAAAAAAAAAAAATAACCACATATAAACGGTTTAAGTCGTAATTCTTTTTCGAAAAAGAAAAATACGTAATAATGACTGGCATATTATATAGTGTATAAAATGTACATTATTGTATAAATGTTGTATAACAAAGAAATATTGAAATGTTAACGAACTATGTTTAAAAATAAAGGAAAACATTTCCATCATAATAAAATTATTTAATAAAGAAGTATAATTATTACTTACAATTTTTAAATGCGATTGTAGAATTTAGCTTGGAATCTTGGACGAATTGAATCTGTGCCCATTAAGTTTAGACCACAGGCTTTAAATGTTTTTACTTTTCAGTCTTTAACAATTTTGGTGTCAATATTTGTTTATACCAGGCAGTTGTTAGAAATTTTTTAGAATATAATATATTTTATAAAGTTTCAGTTTTGTATTAAAGTTAAAGTATTTCTAACGACATGAGACAAAGAGCAGATTTTCAGAAAATATTCTAAAGGCGTAGTTTTTTAGTTGTGGAAGCGTTTATCGCATCTGTGCAACTGCAATAAATGTTCCAATTTGTCGATATTTAACAAGGTCGAATTTAATATACATAGTAATTTTGCAAACATAACGAAATTATGTTAACAAACAAAATAGGGATGCTTTTAGTCCAAATAGAATGTAATTTACCGTGTTGTTTATTTTTCTTTTTTGTTACATAACACATTTATATTTGTATACATCCGGCAGATAAACGATTATATAAATAATAATATAAACGTTTGAAACCAATCTTTTTATATTTATTTTTTTGTGTGTATATTTTAAAATAACAAAAGACGATACTGTTACACTTGTGTAGTGATTGCAATAGGTTTGTCACTTTTAATAAGCTCAACTTATTGTTAAGCACTTCTTATACGCGCTATATCCACTTAGTTACTTACGTACTCTCAGTCAGCATAGTATAGTAGGTAGGTAGCTAAGTTAAGTATACAGCACGAGGACGTACAACAACCATGTTCGGTAAAATTTATTGCATCTATTAAATGGTGGACTCCTTTTATTAACAATTTCTTGTGGTATTGTTTTAAATGATATTATTATTCAATGTGTATTGTAAAATATATAAATAGACAGTGTGTCACTCACTGTGACCTCGGCACAACGATGAGTATACATTAAGAACGTTATATTTAATCGATATTTCAATAATCAGGTTCAAAAACTCAAGAATTGAGATTTTCAATACAAAATACTATATTTAATTTCGATTTTTTTATCATTAAAAATGATATTTACTGAAATTTGCAAAATTAGTTGTAAAATTATACATATAAACAGGAATTATTATAAAATTAAAAAATTATTGATAGTATATAAATGTTTTCTAGAGCACAGTGTGCTAAGTTCGTGACGAAATATTTAATTGTTATATATACGGTTTTTCTTACATAAAAATTTTCACATCTCTACTTCACGATCATGGGACTGAAGTTTTGAATTTTTAAAGATATTAATTTTTATTATAAGAGATGGAATATAAGTTTTGTTATGGTACTAGACCCAATGGTTTCACTTTTTCAAGTAAAATTGAGTATCATCAATCAAAAAATATCAACCAAATGATGATGTAAGTAATATGTAAGCCGACATATTGTTTTTGTAAAAATTTATATTAAAATATAGACAAATTGTGTGCTGTAAAACGTTTGCTCTGTGTAAGAGATATCAAAATCAATTATGAAAACAACAATCAATTAAACTAAATAAAAATATTTTGAAAGGCGTAATGTCTCTTATGAATGAGTCCTATCGTTATTCTTAGTGTGATGTGCATTGTTACAAATATAAGGGACAAAGGATTCATATAAGTTAATGTTTCATTAAAGTACCTGTTTGTTCAAAAATAAAGTTCAATTAAAATAACACAAAATTGTTTATTGCTTAAAATATATGAATTCGTAAGTATTGATTAATGCCATCTATATATGAACTCCCTAATTAATAATCCAAGCACATCAAAGGACATCCTGTATACCTATATAAATTATTTAAAATTTATATACACAGATGTCTCTTTCATAATAATTTCTTTATTCTACATGCCAGAAAGAAAAACCACTGAAGGAAAATATTTATTTTTATCACGTATTTAAAGATCGATTGAACCGATTTTGGAAGTAATTGTTATTAGATTTATAACTATGCACCGTATCCTGTTGTTTTGCCGCGTTCACTATTCACTATTTAAGGGCGATAATATGTGCAAGAATGTATTTTCGAATTTATTCTATGTCATTGAATTTTTAGTTTTAAGTACAAGTAGTGTTGCTATTAAGAATGAGAATTTGAACTTAAAATTTACCTATATAAAAATTATCTTCTTTATACAGTGTCTTAGAAATAGTGCCGACGAATTTTCTTTAAAACTAATTGTAAAATACAATTTTTAATGTAACTAAGAAAATATTCTTTCGTGACATTTGGACCTAAAAAATATAATGTTTGAGAGCAATATGACAGCGGTAATGCGCTAACCTCTCATACCAATGTCCCAGGTTCGCTTCCAAGTGTAGCGGAATTTGGAGAAATAAACAGACGGCTTGGCAAAATGTTAACCACGCTTCCTTTGAAAGTACCGTCGTCATGTGACGATTTCTCCGTTACATTGATTTCAGTGGCCTAACAAATTATGATTTTTTGTTTGTTTAATTTATATTCGAAATTTAATTTTTAAAATAGTGATTGAAATTGAAAAAAAAAATGTCGGCAGATAAGAATTCACAATTTTTAAACTTTTAAACTAGATAAAAATAAAAATTATTATTTACGCTTTAAATTTACATGCCAAAGATTTTCTTTTTGGTTTTTTAACTGTATTTTAATTATAATTTGAATATTTTTTGATTTGTTTAATATTTCTTCTGCACCCCGTACATCCTCTATAAATTTATATAAATATTTCTATTAAATTATTTTATATTGGAGCGCAGCATATTTTAAAAATATTTGTATTCTAATTAAAAATAATTGTTTTGTTAAACATGAAATATTTTTTGATTTATCATATATTTTGCATACGTCTACAAGTTTTCGCCTTTTTAAATAAAAATATACAAGAAAACATCATTGTTTTTTTTTTTTTTTTAATTCAAATATTTTATGATGTTTGACTTTTATTATAAGCATATTACAAATATGCTCAGCGTGAGGTTTTATTTTTAGTAATAAAAAATAGTAATTATTTTAATACGAACAATTTAGATATTTATCGTTTATTGGTTTCTTGTTAGCATTATACTTTTTGCTATATATAATAAGTTTATATTCTTATTTTCAAAATACACCTTTCAACCCATGGAATTTTAGTGTCCCGTTTCAATTCGAGTTTCTTATCTGGGTACTCTGCAATTAAAGACTTTCCAGACTTAAACTAGTTTTTATGTTTGAATTTACCATCCAAATTTCATCGCACTATCTATTTTTGTTATTCAGTTGTCTAGGCAGACGGACTAATTCGGTGATTCGAGGAACACCTGTGCAAAAAATTTGTTCATTCCTTCCATATACGCGTATAAAATTAATTAATACTAAAAATGCAGAAAATTTGAATAAAAGTTTAGTAATTTTTTTGCATTGTTTTAATACCTACCAAAACGAAATTAATTAACATTCATACAAAATGCATTTTATTATCAAAGAATTCTATAAATATCATTTTATTTATTTCTCCACAGGGCTTACAACCATTTCGTTGTAAAATTTTCTTTTGCTCAATCAATTTTATACGTATGTTGTAAAGATGTAAGTAACAGATGTAATAAAAAAATCAATATTTATAATATATATTTTATGACTGAGTTATTAAAGTAAACACATTTACCCACAAGCTAAAAACTCTGCTTTCGTAGTAAGTTCTAAAATTTTATTAACCGAACGAAGTTAGGTCTATGATATCTGCCTGTATCATATCTATGTTTATTCCGCTGTAACTTTCGAACACCTTTTTCGATTTTGATGTTGAAATTTGGTATTTTTTCACACTCGGAAAATTCACTGTGTGTATTTTGGAAATTTCACTTTCATATCATTTTATTTCACCCTTCGGGAAAAATCACTTTTTTTCCCAAAAAATAAACTTGGTATCATATATTTCGGCAGGTTCTCTCATTACTAGGTTACTGTAATATTTTTAATTTTTTCTCATATGATTTAATTTATCTAAGACCTTTGAATAGTGTCAGATATCTTCTACATTTTGTGTACATATTATTTATATACCTACTCTTAATTTATTTCTGAGTGAGGTCTACATTTCACAGAGCTACCTTAGTTAAATAAATATGAAAAATAATTGTGTATAAATTTATTATTATTTTTAATAGTTCATGTAGATATTGTTTGCAAATATTATTGAAAATTATGTACAGCTTGTAGGCTTAAGTATAGATATTATTAGACAAATCCACTTGTATAAGTCGACTTAAATAATTATTTAAATGGCTTTAAGGTTATAGCATGTAACGATATTGTGTATATGTTATCGTGTAATGACACGGTAATTAAAATAACATTAATATCATAATGGCTGTCGGGTTTCAAATCAGCAATATTTAATGAAATTAAATATTGTTGCGTTTTAAAATAATGTTCTTGCAGTCAGAAAAATGTCTCCTACATTTTATAGAACATTGAATATCATCAAGTTAGTTATGGTTAATAATATTTATATTCGAAAAAATAATTTGTTATACATCGAATTGGTCGAAAGATCAACAGCCATGAAAACAGATTTTCAAATAATTAATTTTACAGGCGCAAATTTTATCATGCATTACATGCATGCCTAAATGTGATGTCCTTAAAGCTTGTCTAATCTGTTTCAACTGATCATAATCCTCCTATGGAAAGATCCTTTTTGACTTTCAATGTGTATTCAAACTTTTTCTATAACTTCTGAGTAAATAAATACAAAAATATCAATATTACACTGCCGTTTTGGATAAATTATTTACAGAGACTTTACACATGTTGTCGTTTTTTAAAATTATTTCAGATTTTCAAAAAAAGCATCAGTTTAAATCATTATCGATGGATAAATCAATTGATTCATCCTTAAATATCGACATTACGTTGACAAAAACTCATTATTTATACTGATGAACAAAAAATATTAAATAAATAAATTAAATTATATCCCAAAAGTTTTACTAGATAATAATATTTTGATAATTTTGTATCGATTTACGGCATAATTAATTTTCTTATGACCTTACGTCAATATTCACAATTTACATGTCTTTATATAACACTAGAAATGGCACCAGTTTTCCGACGGAAATAATTCAAAATAAATTTTCATATATGTATATACTTACATTGTGGCGACGGAGGTCGAAAATGTGGCATCCATGGCATACCAGGGAATGGCCAACTTGCTTGGTGCGGTGCTCCAAACATTCGTGGTACCGGTGCATGTAACGGTTGTGGGATTACAACACCTTTACCATGCGGACTTGACGTCGTCACGGTCGCAGCAGCCGTTGACGATCCCAATGATGATGTAGGCGATGGCGATTCTTTTGATAATGGTAATGGTGAACTCCTCCGTAACATTACACTGTGCCGATCACTTTCAACATCAATTTCCCGTGATTCATCATCATCTTCAATTAGTTCTTCGTCAATATCACTTTCTATATATTCGGAATCACTATTTTCTACATTCAATTCGTGTTCATTCTCTATTGTTTTTTTACTATGCGGTGATGATAATTCACATCGTGTGTATAAACTATTATTTCTAGTATCACAGTATATTTGATTATTATTATTATTTATTAAATATTTATCACGTATCGATTGACTCGATTTTGTAGTTTGTTCTAAACGATTACCTAATAATGAATCAACACTAAACGATATTTTATTTTTCACTATTGAAGTATTCGTTAATGTTTTTGGTATTGTTACTTCCATTTTTGACATTTCTTTTTTTTTTGTAAGTCTTCTCAACAATATCTAAAAATATTCACTCGTAATCAAATCGAACTAACAAACGCACTATACACGATCACACATCACTCTACGCCGAAACGTAAACATTACAAAAAAAATAAAAACAACTATTAACAACGTGGGACTATCTATCTATCTATCTATCTTCCGACGTCTCCGACTCTCTAGTGTGTGTCCGTCTATGTTATTACTCGCACAATCAATGATAATAATTTCTGATCTATCTGTGACTGTGTTTACCATGAAAGTGATTGTACATAAGTGACGTTATGAAAGTTATTATGCTTTGGTGGGTAGTTTGTTCATGCACTAGCATGTGCTAGATAAAGATAGTCTAATATATATCTCTTTATTTGGTATACAAAGAGTAGGCGGAGCTTATTTAATATCTTTGTACAGATATTTTACGTTTGTTTGTTTAAACCACACACTCACACACACACACGTACGTAATCACTTTCATGCTTATGCATTCCCCCTCTCTCTACTCTGTGTACATGTGTATATTATCATTATCAGGTGATGGTAGTGTGTGTGGTACATACTCTAACTTTTACCAACCTCCCCCTTCACCCCAGAAGCATTGTACAGTGTACAATGAGTGAGTGTTCTTTGTGAGAATTTTGCACACTCCTGTTATATACATATCACTGACTAGAGTTTATTTTTTAGATGTGTTTGTGAACTTTGATTGTGTTCTGTTATTGTTGGAGAGCGTATAATGTTTCCAGAATTTTATAGGGTTTATTTCATATATCATCAAAATGTATGTTATCCACAATTCTAGGAATACAAATGGCATCAAATTGGAAATTATTTAATAAAGAGCTAAATAATAGCTAGAAACAGATTTTCGATATGCAGATTCTAGCTTCCATATTTTGGAAAAGTTCGCAAACTAGAAATGTATGCTATCTGAAATGATTTCACTTAAATTGTAAAATCTAACCTCTAAACAAAAGGCTTAGGGTAAAGTGCCTACTTGGGTTTTCGTTGATTTGAAAAAATAAAAAGAGATATTTGACAACAATTTTTCATATATATTTTCATAGACATGTGACTCGAATATGGTTCCTAAATCGTAGCTAAAAATAGTTTGAAAGCGATTTAGATTTCAAAATTGAGACGATATGCGCTTACAAAATTTAAACTTTGATCATCCACTATTTAATTGAAACTTTAATTACAATTTTTATTGATCCTACAATTGCAATCGTTATTTTCGCGCATTTGACCAGTTTATCACAACTTCATTCTCGGGTTTATATTAATTGAATAAAACGGATCTTATTATGTGTAATCCAGATTTATGAAGGTACTTTGCCTAGAATTTTTCGCAGACTGTCCCGTTTAAAAATATACGAGCTTTGAACTTTAAATTAGTCCAAATCATATCTATATTAAATTAGACAAGTGGCGTTTTAACGTTTTAATATTAAAAACTGATTTCAAAAATTAGTTTTTGATGCGCGATAATTTTACTTCTTTTTGAAAGTTTTTTTCCAGTTTTAGATAAAAAATATCAAAATGTGAACAATCATGATGGCTACACTTAGTCAAGGAACTTTGTAGTAGAGTCGTAAATTTATTAATAGTCTGAACTTCGAGTGCAATCCTTTATAATTGGAAAGGTTTTGACGATTGTTACCATACATATATACTTTGTCTTCGTCAATTCCGTTCCAACCATTATTCTTGTTTCCTACCATAGGTAGGTAGATACAGATGACGATGATTGTATTCGTGTGTGATTTTATTATAATGAAATTCTCTCTATTTATTATAACCTAAAGATAGGTCTGTGTGTCTGCACCACCAGCACCAGCAGCAGTAACTACCTACTAAGGAGGAGGGTAGTTTTGAGTATTTTGTTTTTTGCACTACGTGCGTCTGTTTACAAACATTCTTACAATTTCATTGTAACCTATGCATGTATTCTGTAATACTAATTAATAATTACATATTAATTATATTATTTAAAAAGAAGAAATTATTTTTGAGTTGAAATTCTACGGTTATCTTATATCTATCTTATCAACTAACTGGTCCGTTCATTACTTATTTATTATTTTTATTTGTCTCTCTGACATTGAATATAAATTGTCATCATTTTACGCTAAAAGAGAATGTTAATACTTACTCGTTTGCTTTCTTTTGTTTGTAGTAGAATGAAACAGAGTTTCTACGCGATTCTCAACTTTCTATTATCCATTGATGATTTAATATATAGTAATACCAATTAATTTTCATATATTTGAGTCATCTAGTAATGTTTTAAGTGAAGTTAATAACTGCCCGTTTTAATTACCAATAAACCTGCTATAAGATTTAACTTATGGCTTTAAAGATATTTTCAAGATATCTTAATGGCGGGCATATATACAAAAATAGGTGAATTAAGTGATTCTATGTTTTTTTCTAGCTTTACATACATTGTGTGATCAAAAATATAATACGGCTATAATATATTTCGACCATAACTATAGTTACTTTTGATTCTTAGACTAACAATCAAAGCAACGGAAATAAAAACTTCTTTGCAGCTACTCAGAAAAAAAATATTTTACCTATATTTAAGACTCAAAATGCTGGAAAATCTTTGGAAAAATATGAATTTAATAAACGAAAAGACATAAGTAAGGAGCTAATAAAATTTACCACGTTTTACTAAAACACTTGTTTGTAATACCTACTCAATAAAACCTATTAGACCTAAAATGCTGGATAATCTATGGAAACATATGTATTTAATAAACCAAAAGATATACTAAAGAAGTTTATCAAATTTACCACGTTTTATTATTTCAAAACTTTATTCCACAACAAAACTTCGTATGATATGAAAAACACATACATGCATACCTAAACCAATAATACATACATATGTCATTTGATACTATTACCAACCTTCCAACACAAAAGGAGGAAAAAAAGCTTAAAAAAAATACTCCTAAAGTATAATAATAACATACTCAAATACATGCATACCTATTAAATTTGCTTACATATTTTGCAATCACATAAATAAATCTGTTTATATGCAAAAACATGAGATATTTATATCCGTATCCTTGTTCAATACATATAAAATTGTAATAAAACGTTCTCTATCAAATCAATTGTTCAAGTGTAATGCATAATATACATAGTACACACGCAGCAGTGATGGAATATTATAGAGAAGGTAACCAAGCCAAGCATTAAATTGATTTTATTATCCCCACTATTACTCCCACTACCTATTTTATATGTACTTAAGATATAACTTTGTTTGCATATTACATACACACACATTCATATTAGATGATAGCAGCTATGCATGTTTTAGATACACGCCTAGAGAGGCGGGTATACATATTTAAATATAAACCAATCAACGTTTTGAATTGTGTGTTTTTTTTAATCACATGATATGATTGTGTGTGTCATCTCTATGATTGTATTATGTTGTCGTCTATTATTATTATTATTGTCTTTATCTATCTATGTCTCAAACCATTTATTTATTTGTTTTGTATGTCTATTATTTACAGTGTTGCTGTACTGCTGTTTGTTCGTTGCTCCTTCGTTGTTCGTTCGTTATTTTAATTTCTCTTATTATTATATTTCATTTTGATATCATTATTATTCAATTTGTTTCTTTGTTTATTTTTAGTCGTATTATTTGTTTTATATATATTTATATGCCTCTTTTGCACACTGATTTAATTAGTTTCTCGTTTCTTTCTTGTATTTTTGTTTTCTGAAATGGTCTAATTATACAAAGTCAGTAATTGCAGAAATCAGATGATAAAGTCTATTTTTATTATTTTTTTTTATAAGTTAACGATTGACGTAGAGTTATTGAAACATGTGGATGTGAATCTGTGTTTCACTAATGTGAAATCTGTAGTAATAGAATGAATAGTCTTAATTATTCATTCTACGACACCTGTTCGCTCACATGCAGTGAATATTATCCAACTGTGTTTTTTGTATTGTAATTGAAGTATGAAAAGATAAATGCTGATTTCAGCGACTTAGTAACAAAATTATAAAACAATTCATAAGCTATTTTCTATAGAAGAGAAAATTATAAATAATTATATAAATATATTATTTACAGTATAATACAGAATATTATGAAACACTACATATATAATAAGTTTTATTATTTAAGACGTGTGTAATTGTTGTATCATTTTACATAGTTCGTAATTTTACTGGTAGATAGAGTTTTTCTTCGAATGAATGTCGAATAATATGAAGCTAAAAATTTTAATACCCACTAAAAAATAGGAAATAAATCTCAATAAATTTGAATTAAAAATAGTGTAAGAAAAAATGATTTTATTGTAAAAAAAAGCGTGGGGTGGGTGCATTGTGTCAATAGTTATAAATATTTTTTTTGATAATATTCTGAAAAGCACCTCACGCTTTTTTTTACAATAAAATCATTTTTTCTTACACTATTTTTAATTCAAATTTATTGAGATTTATTATTTATAATTTTCTATAAAAGCGTATTTTTTAATTTAAAAAAAAAATTTTTTTTTAAAACCATTATTTATTTTTCATTTCTTAGTTGAATTTTCTATAAAAGCGTATTTTTTAGTTTTTTTAAACTAATATTTATTTTCCTTCTTGATCCTGACGCAGACATTCCGGGTCTCAGGAAAACAAAAAATCGCTAATCCTGATTATCCTAAAAAAGAATAACGGATTAAACTGTTGAAAATATTGAATTGCGTCATCAGCCCTTAATAAGTATGCAAAGTTAATCCGACGTTTTGAAGGGGGTCAAAATCATGTTCAAAGGTTCCGTTACATACATACTAACATACATACGTCTGAAGCTAATAAAAGCGTATTAAAAAAAGGAATATATAATAGAAATAAAATATAATATAAATTTTTAGTTAAGAATATGATTGACGAGCCGAGTGCTAGTGGAAATTAATTGGTCATAAGAAAATTTCTTATAACTTATTTTAAATTATATTTGCTGTTTAAAGTAAAATCAGAATCGGTAGTCCATTGATCACGCATTCCCCTGCATAATTACAGTATAAGGCAGTGTTTAATCGATTTAATTTTTTTTTTCTTAATATATATCTATTATGTTATAAATATATAATATGTACTGTTGTGCCATATTGCGTAGCGAACTATTATTTAAACGTGAACTATTATTTTAAACGAATAGAATAACCTTCAGAAAACCAATCAAATTGTAGTCAAAAACAGTTCACGTGAACCATTTTTTCACAAAGAATGGTTAAGTGCATTTGATTTTACTTGAGTTAATATTTTTTTGAAGTCGTTTCAATTTTTACCATAAAAATGATAAATTTTCAATATTTGCTTAGAGAAAACACTTTAAGTACAATTCTATTTGATTAAGGTAAGAATAATGTTCATTGAATAGTTTTTTTAAATCTAACAGTAGGGGTTTTTTAAAGTTAACATCTATATGTCAAATTTGGCCATACTAAAACGAATAAAACTTAAATATTGTGCAACTTTCGTGCTCTGATATCTAAACAAATCATAAATAATGTACTTAATAGTATGACCTGCGTAATCAACAACAGAAATTAAAAATTTTTTAAGGGATAAACTCTTTAGACAAGCTCTCCATTTAATATTTAGGTTATATGCATGTCATATTTTATAACAGTTGCTTAATTCTTTCTTGAGTTATTTGTGTGAGAAAAGAGTGTCTTTGTTTTGTTATGTTTTTTGGTTCAAAATATACTTTAAGCATTTTTTGGGACATTAACTAAGAGATATACTTAGTATCAGAAGTTATATTTGAAAATAGCCTTCCAAGGACTACACTGGATCATGATTCTACTCATAGCTAAAACATGATACTCAGCCCTATTTGCGAAACATTTTATGTTTTTGCTATTTGTTTTATTTTTCTCATTAAAAACATGTAAATAATTGTATATAAAAGTGGCAAAATAAACAGTTTGCATATATAAGTGCGACTGCAGTGACATGTATAAGAATTGTAAACTGCCAATCAAATATGATTATAAGCCTATTTAACCCATTTTGATGTCGTTTGTTTGTGTGGAATTAACAATGTAAACACTGTTGGATATCACAAAGGGTGGTCGGATCGTCTCAAACGGCATTTGTATTTAAATCAAAACAATATACTTGCACATATTAAAATCAAATAAATACAATTTAAAATATATACTTGAAAATCTAACGGAAAGTTAGAATTAACAATTGGATTATAATTAACATATATTACAACAACTGTTCAATATCTTGCTACCCTTCGTAAATGCTATTTTGACTCAAATCAGAGATTTTATACTAATTTTTGTTAAATTTTTGTTGTCTCTTCCAAAAGACACCGTATTTGTATACTCGATATAAATTATATTAATTTTAGTCTAAAGATTGTAAAGCTATCTAATATTGACCGAACAAACAAAAATTTTGATATAGGTGTTCAAATCGAATTAGTCTATTTCCGACCGTCCGTTATCACGATAACTCAAAAACAAAAGGAGGTAGAAATTTTGGTGGCCGTATTCCAAATATTAAAAGTGAGTTTAAGTTCGTAACTGAGCAAGATCGGTCCGCTGGATCCAATGGATTCTTGACTCAGTTTTTAAACTGTAAAAGATACAAGAAAAGATCAAATACAAAAAATGATTATTTTTTGAAACATTTTTTCATAAAATTTTAGAGTTCCTCCACAATTTTAACTCAAATTTGGATAATAAACACATATAGGTAATAACAATACAAATTATGATTATTTTACGCATTTTTTAATACTAATTATTTATAGTCCAAATGAAGATATTCAATCATATGTGGAGTGTCTAAACAATTAACTCTGTTAATTGTTCAAATTTTTCGTAGGTATATGTGTGAATAGAATTGCATAATTATTAGATTTACTTTATAAGTCCATTTGTCCGCCTATCATATTAACACAACTCAGAAATGTAAGGAGATGAAAACCTAAAATTTTGGTGGCGTATTCAAGATCTAAAAAGTAAGTTTATAACTAAGCAAAATCGGTACGCTCGTCAGTTCTTTATAGATTCATGGCACAACTTGTAAGCTATAGAAGAATGGAGAAAATTCAAAATGATTAAATTCGCTAAAATTTCAGCTCAAATTAAGCTAATAAAAACACAAGCATATATAATTACAGTATATACACATTATTCATATTATTATATATGTATGTATAACTGTATATACTGCATATTTAGAATATTTTATGAATATAAATACTTCAAAAATTGTTACTCAACCATATGTCGAATATTTAATTATTTGACAATATGGATTGTTAATTAACTTTACGTGTCCTGTTAGTAAATTTAGATTTAAGATGGAGGCGTTGGTTGTATTGTATTGTAACTGAATTGTCGAAATGTCCCCCGACCTGTACCTTACGTTTATTCTGCTTAGAAAGTAGTTGTTCAATAAAAAACATTGATAATTAATAAATTTTTACTTCGCTATTTTTTGTAACATTTAAATTTCACATAACTTATTTAAATAATATAGAATTTTTATAAATTTATTATTTTCATAATCATTGTTCACCAAATTTAAAAAATTTTTTTAATCATCTTTAAGTGATCAAATTTTGTAATCAATCAGGGTGCTAGTTGGATCAATTATTTCAACGGAATTTTCACAAATTCCATCAAAGTCTAGGATTTACAAGCACACAAATATGATCAGATAGGACCAATAGACAACATTTGAAGAAATTTTATAAAATTTTAACATCGGTTTAAAACTATTTTTTTAACAGAAAATTTATTAAGAAAATCATTATTATGTTGATTTCTATGAATTGGTGAAAATTTATTTCAGAAATTTAATTTTTTAACCACAATTTTTGATATACCATACCAAATACGAGACTTTCCACGTTATGAAGGGTCTACAAAATTTAATATCATTGGAAAAACCTTACAAAAAATTAATATATTTTTGTATGCAAGTGAAACTTGAACATCTGATGACCAGAAACTTAATCAAATCTAGGACTGTGGAGGAAATACCAAACGCAGGAAATATGGATAGATGGGTCACACATTTCATCCCGATCCGGTAAAGAGATCCGAATAAAGGCGATTTTAAGTACATTGGAGAAGAGGCCGACCAAGGTTGATCAAGAGTCGAACTGTGAACCGAGAGATACGGCCGGCTTGAAAGACTTGGCACCAAGTGAAAGAGGTGGCAAGGGACACGCATGGTTAATAGAACTTTTTTCGGTTTTCTATGTGCTATACCTAAAAAATCAGAGTTCGTAATACCTCCTACGCAATAACATGCGAATTCGAAAAAATGATTTAGACAAAACAGTTGTTGAATTTTTAACTGCAAGTCAATGGTAAATTAGAAGTTTATAGGGTCCAGTGTTTATAAATTTGGTGGCTTGAGCTAGATGATAGACGTTTGGGTTTTTGGAAAGTGGGTTTTTATTTAACCAAAACCAAGGTTACCTTGAAGATCAGTCCGATATCTAAATGATTTTTTAATAAACTCACGTATTTCAGTGCATCTCGGGAACCGGATATTGTTAGAAATCCCAGTAGGTATCTAATTTAGTAAAAGTATTGTTGGTCTTGTGTTCAAAAGTCATAGTCATCAAATCCAGCCTTTTTGAATACTACAAACAAACAAAAAGAAACTGACATTAACACTTTCAACAAATTTCAAATCCTATACAAGATTATCTTGTACACGTTTTATTTTGTAAAATTTTTAATCTAATACATAAAGTCCTTCTGGCCAACCCACAATATTAGTGATTCTTTTGTTGTAGTTAAATGATTTTGTCAACAAAAATTAGTAAACATATTGTTCAAAATGAAATTGAAGTCACATACATACGGACAGGTAAGCCAATATCCTTCATACGTAGTAAATCCTTTAAGCTGTTTAAAATCCTTAAAAAGGTTTTAAAAGTGTATCTACACTTTTTTTTTTTTTGCTGGAATTTTTTTTACCCGTACAGTAGAAGGTGTGTCTTCAAAATATTTTTGTTTTTAACAAAAATTAAATGCATATTGGATTTATCGCTTAAGTATGATTACATGTAGGATTAGGAGCTGTTACCCCATGTGTACTTCTACAGCAAAAAAAATTAAGTTTTTTTAAGTTTGACTTTGGTAAAGTGTTTAAGACAATGTTGTTAAAAAATAACAAATGTCTTATAATTTGAAATGATCATCTTGTAATAAATCAATCATTTATTATTATATATAGTCTGGTTAAAAAGTTAATTGAAACTAATGTTAATCTTGGATTTTAAAACTTTAATCTCAAATTGGATTAGTTCAACGGAAATTTGTTTCAGGCATTATTTGTTTTGATATGGACAATTATTTTATATAATCTCATACCGATTAGCCATTAGTCTTATTTAGAAGGAACTTTTTCATTAGAACCTTGATTTGTTGAAAAGGAACACCACGTGTAACACAAAACAAATGCGGGAAAAGAGACATACAATGTGGACTGGTCGTATGATAAGAAAATTTTGAATTTTCATGCAACTTATGTTTACTAGCTTACAAATATATCGATATGGGACTGGGTGGAACTTCGAGACGTTAAGATAAGTTAAAATCCATGGTCCAAGAATTCACGTACACTTTGATAGTGTAATTACACAGGACTTTTCCGGAAACAATTTTCGATTTCAAAATCAGTATACATATATTCAGTGGAAGCAAGTTTAAAATGGTACTAATGAAAAATGGTACAAAAGAAGTAGTTCGGTATTGATCATGATTTCTCTTGTGAATTTATCTTTAGTGAATAGATAAAACTAGGTATTTTCGACAAAATTGAATATTAATAAAAAAAAAAAAAATAATTATCTGAAATCTTATTCCTTCATTAGTCAAAGGAATAACCTAGTAACCTAAAGGAATAAATCTGAGAAGGTGTGCTATAAAACCGAGCGTTTGAGTCGTTTTTAGAAATTTTGGTCTTCGACTTTGAAAACGTAGGTTTCAGAAAAACGTGTTTGTATTGTCAGTACTTCGCCTAATTTCAATCCTAGACGTCATTATAGATACGGGTATCTTCGAAAATACTAATCGTGTCGATTTTCAGAGAATATTATCAATTAAATAGAAATTACGATAACGCAAAAAAAAAAAATCGATATTTTGAAACATCTAATTGCGAATAAATTGAGATTTTTTCTCCAATTTCCTAGATAAAATTATTTTGTATTTTATAAATACGTATTTCGACTACAAAGTTTGCAAACCGCCACCAAATTAGCAACGAGTAACATCTCCTCAGAGAATCATTACAACTAGCTAATTCATACTGATGATGACTACTTTGTAGTCGAAATACGTATTTATAAAATACAAAATAATTTGATCTAGGAAATTTAGGAAAAAATCGAAATTTATTCGAAAAATCCTAGAATTCTCATTAATAATTATAAAATCTAATTGCGTATAACGTCTTAATTTTTATCATAAGCAACTACCTTATGTTATTTTTTCTGCCATTTCACTTACTGTAAGCTAAAAAATTTGTGTTTTCTATAAATAATAAATGCATAAGTCGCTTCAGAACATACACAGCTAGAGCTATCTCTGAATTCATTGTATCTCGTAAATTTTGAGGTATTTCTGTATAAGTTACGTGAGAATTTAAATGAATTTACTTTATTTCATAACCACATTCCTTGTTTCTTAGCACATTATCTATTTTTAAGCACATTTTATTATAAGTTTTTGTAAATCTATATATCCTTAATACACATTTCATGTTAGATATACGTATATTTAAAAATTTATATGACTAGTTTTGTATAAATATCACTAAGAAATAAATAAATAAATATTAACTTATAAAATAATATTCAATCAATATAACATAGTCATAAATTTAAATACTGATGTCATATTTCTGTCAATCATTATTATATTTAGTATATCTATAGATAGATTGTTAATAATAAAGTCATATAATCATAGTTTTTACTGAAACTTTCTTGATTTCAATCATTGAAAATATAATTAAGATATAAATATTAATATTTATATTAATTTATATAAAGTAATATATTCATATATTATACGCATTATTTCCAATAATTTGTGCTATAATCATTAGAATGAATATCTATACAAAATTAATTGACCTAGTTAAATCTTAAATTTACAATCAATCTCGAGTTTTACGTATAAGACTAGAAAATGGCTAATGGTTTTTTTGGATTTGAAACATTTATACTGGTAACAAAAACGAAATGAAATGAGTTATGTGTGATGATTTACAAAAAAATGAAATTCTATAATGAGTTACCTGTGATGATTATTTTTTGTATATAAAAGTTGTACAACAAACGTTCACGAACACACACATAAATAAATACACGATGTATGTTTAATTGTGTACATGTATGAATCAGTATATATATATATATATATATATATATATATATATATATATATATATATATATATATATATATATATATATATATATATATATATATATATATATATGTTTTTGATAGAAACCTCTACAGGCTGTATTAATAAAGTCAATCTGTAGAGTAATATACGTTGTATTTTTTTTCAATTTTCGAACATAATAAACACAAAAAATACTAAATGTTATGAAATTTTTTGAGCATAAAAATGATGGACAGGCAGGCGTATAAAATGGACTAATTATGTAATTCCATGAATACTTTACCAAAATTTTGTTAGTTTATTCAATATTATCTAGCGTTATCAGACTGAAATTAAAACGAAATTTGTAACGATATACGTTATTTAAAATACGTTTATCATCTATCTATACTTTAAGTATTTTAAATACTAAAAGTTATTTAAAATACTTAAAGTATAGACAGATGGAAAATAAAACTAAGTATTCAAAATCTTCTTTAAAAATGCTCTTCTTAAAAGACAGAAAAACTTTTACCAAATAATGTATTCTCCCAAACATAATTTAAATATAAATTTTAAATACCATGTAATCATTTATTCTCGACATATCGATATCATTTATATAGTTATATAGTAAAACGACCAAAATTTGCAATCCTTCAATTCTAAGGAAATAATGAAAACCCACAAGTAAGGCGGTATCAACAACGGAAACATCTTATCCCCTATCTTTTCTTCTATCCTCTTATCCCCCATGGAAACCGCCGTAAGGCATTACTTCGTGAGGGAAGGATCTAGCTATTGCTCTTCCTTCTGGAGGCTAAGGTGTTATCTTCCTTCTGTGATTTGATCTTCCTCTTTCGATTCGGCTTCTGATGACAACATTGCTTCCACTAGTGAATCTGGTTGCATTCTCTGGTTCACGATCCTTCCAAGTTTAAACCCTGTAGATCGAAACGAGGACATACAAAGCAGACCTGCTCCGCATCTTCAGTAACTCCTGAGCAGGCCGGGTATACCGGAGAATATTAAAGCGGTGTAGATACTCTAGAAAACATCCGTGTGCTTACAAAATCTGTGTACGATAGGAATTGACCTCTCCGTAATTCCGGTTAAGCCAAGTGTCGATCCGTGGTATGAGGCGGTGCGTCCAACTTCCCTTCTCTGCGGTATCCCATTGTAGTTGCCATCGGCCTATGCCGTTCTTTCATTCTATGTTCTTAAGGGCTCAGTGCAGTTGGCCTTCTTCGTTGGTAAAGGGCCCGTCTTTCCTCTGATAGATCTCTGAGAGGTAGAGTACCGGAAATGGAAACGCATACTGTTTCCTTTGATATTGTGCGGAAGGCACTTGCTACTCGTTGTTGATATATTAGAGCAGCTTTTCTCCATGATTCCTGTAAGTCTAGTGCATCGGCCCAAATAGATATGCCATATGTGAGCACTGATGTGAATACAGATGATAGGATTAGTCGTCTACTCTACTTTGGGCCTCCAACATTAGGCATCTATCTTGCGAGACTGGCCCTCACCACCGACGTCCTGGCACCGGCGTGTTTCACCTGCTGCTTGAAGTTGAGTCTGGCATCAAGCATCACTCCCAAATATTTTATAAATGGTTGTGATTCAATTTCGTGCTCTCCAACGTTTAACTTGATGGTTTCAATTTTCTTCCTGCTGGTGATCAGCACTGCTTCGGTTTTATGTTTAGCCAGTTGCAAGTTCACCGTATTCATCCTCATGATAATGTCGAAAGCAATTTTTATCTCTTCGAGATGTTTCGCGACGATCGCTACTGCTATATCATCAGCATATGCAACAAGTTCAACTTCCGTTGGCAATGCTATTCTCAAGAGGCCATCGTACATGATGTTCCACAGTAAAGGACTTACGACTGAACCTTGAGGTACTCCTCCGGTGATTTCGTATTCCTCTTGGCTGTATCGTATTTAAGGAACCCGCCCGAGAAGTAACTCGCTACCGTTTTGCGGAGGTATTCTGGCACGTTCATTTCTTCAATGGCTTGCGTGATGCAAGGAACAACAATTTACGGACTATATCAGGTCGGGAAGTGGTAGGAGCAATTTTTTAAGAATAAAACACTGTTTCTCGATTTGCAAAACTCGTGCTACTATAATTTTTTTCTTCACTTTTTACCATTTTTAAAGGCTTCTACCCTGGTCTATAGGTCCTCGCATAATATTTCATAAAGTAGTCCAAATTGCCGATTGGCTCTATTACTGTATTTTACTATACAACGCTGGGGGTGATCACCTATTTTTATTAGAAAAATAATTAATTTAAAGAGGGAGATACATGAAACCGAATTTTGCGAACAAACACTAGTGATTCTCTCAAAAAGTAAATTTTTTTTATGAGAACTAAACACGGAAATTTTATAATTTTTCAAAAAAAGAAAAATAACTTTGTCAAGAAGAGAAAGAATTAATAAGAATGTATAAATGTGTTCCATGATTACTATCAGAGGTAAAGCATAAAATCGCAAAATTTAGTCAACAGATCTTCAAAGATAGATCACGATTTTCATTAACTGAGAGATATACAAGGAACAAATGTGCGAATTATCCTATTATGGTAACATAGTAATAAAATTATATCCAGTGGGAGTAAAAACTTATAACATAGAATTTATTGTATTTATATTAATAGTATTTTGTAAAAAATATAGCTATGCAACATGAATCAAATAGTTATTGATTATTTCCTTTGAACGAAGTTTAATTTCAAATTCTGAATATGATTAAAATATTGTTGATATGTCATTAGTTTCAAGTTGTTCTTGTAGATAAAGTTAATATGTATAATTTTAATATGTCAGTTATATGAATGTATAAATTATTATTCGATAAATTTATATATTATTGTCAATTCAATTATGATATATTCATTGCATATATTCATAATATGAATTAAGTTATAAATACTGATATTATAAATTTCATAATTTATTTTTTGATAATTAATTATTATTATTATTGTAGGAATCTGAAACTATAATAACAATAATCAGTACTGGATTTACAAATAGGCTCTATAGGCCGCTGTCTTGATATGCTATTAACCTACATATGTTAGATGAACTCGCTCGCTTTTGTAGCATACATACTAATTATTACTATACAAAGAGGTAACTTTCCGTTTCCGATCAAAATCATGAAAAACACGGGAATAAACGAAACAATTTTATTATGACACTAAATTTGGATAAAATAAAACTGACTTGTTTTTGTACAACTCGTTTAATAAAAACAAGTTGTTGATTTAGAGATTTTAATATTAGACGCAGTAAGATAACATTGCGAGCAACTTCGCTGAATTACTGCACGGTACGAATAACCATCAGCAAATTAAAAAAGTGTGTGGTGTCGTGGAACACCGGATAGGAACGAAGTTCCGTATTATAAAAATATTAATTTTAAGTTGTATTCGAAGTATTAAGAAAATAATTATTCGGGTATACATTTTTTATTATGATTTTTTTATTGATAAAAATATTAAAAAAAAAAAACTAATTTACAAAGTTATCAACTTTATTTTATTAATAAAAAATATAAAAAATAATCGTAAATGTACGTAATTATATATATCGTAATTATACACATTCAACCACAAAAATAAAACATGTTAGTTCACCTTCTTCACCCATATGACAAGTGACTAGGACTATTGTTGTGCCAGGAAAGACAAACTCATAATCCGAAGTAAGCTCCGAAGTATTCCGATAATAGTTTAACCAATCAAACCACTTAGATCGTTTCTAAATATATTTTTATTATACCACAAATATTATCTATTGTTTCAAGCGTAAGGTTATACTTAATATACCCTTGTATATTTATATATACAGGGTATATAAAATTGAATTAAAACTTATTTGAAATGTTATAAACTAACATTACAATCAAAAAGCATGGTGCATTTATTTATACTTATATTATGTTTTATTAAGAAAATGTAATTTAGATTTTGTTTAATGGTGTAAATAATGTAAAAGATGTTTTTTATAGCTGTTTTCCTTTCATAATGTGGCCGTATCAAAATTAAAACTATAGACTTACATAATATTCAATTTAATTATATGTACCCAATGGTTACGAAGTCTATATATTATTGACGGGGTTTTTTTGGTATTACATCTTGTAAATTTGTACTACATTGGGATGCTCGATTATCCATTAACTTTTGGCAAAATTTATAAAAGATGGCTGTATTTTTAGAAGATGTTATAAAAATCAAACTATTGATGTTTTTTTCAAAATATTTATATTAAACTAATCTTTAATCATTTAACTATAATCTAACACTATTAACATATCTCCACTGGCCATATCTCCTGAGGTACCCGAGGAAAATGGCCATATTAATTTTATCACCATTATTTTCATATTTTCTTTTTTATTCTAACGAAGTTCCTTATGGGACGATGCGGAGGGGTAACCTAACTGGGTAAAAACGTCCGTAACGTAAGATTATTATTATTTACAACATACATAAAAGTAGTAACAACCACACACTTTGTGTTCGTGTTATGTCTTGTTGTGTGTTGTTCGTATGTATGATTACCACATGTTTTATTTTTGTGGTTGTATGTGTATTATTCATTTACGATTATTTTTTATTTTTTTTATAAATCATTATAAATAAAATAAAGTTGATAACTTTGTAAATTATTTTTTTTTTATTTTTATCAATAAAAAAATCATATTAAAAAATGTATACCCGAATAATTATTTTCTTTATACCTCGAGAGAACTTAAAATTAATATTTTTATTATAAGGAACTTCTTTCCTATCCGGTGTCATACGACACCACACAGTTTTTTGTCTTGTATAATTTTTAACTTAAACTCTATGATTTTTTTTTTTGTATTCTTTGTACGATTGAGAAGTGACAGAATACCTAAATAACTCTTGAATTGTATATGGTGTAAAATCTATAGTAGCCATTAAATTGAACTAAAATAATGGAATAAAATGAAACTGTTACTGTGATTAGACAAACAGTAGAATTAGGTGTTATTTCTATCGGGAAGCTTAGGTAAGCATACTTTGTTGTGTCCATCTACCATCCCTAATGTGGCGACCTCTTCTTAATCAACCGGGGAAAACACCACATCGATATAAGAATGAATAACTAGTAATTGATGACAATTTCGTTGTTGAAATGCAACAAATCTGCAATACCAATCAGGGTAAAACATAAAATTCTAATTTTATCACCGTGAAACGTTCACATAAAAAAACTTTTTAATCAGAAAAACAAATTAATCGATGCTTATACTTTTTATTTAATTTCAATATCACTTTGTACGTGCTGCTAGTAGCCTACGGTAATAGAAGTGAAAAACGGATAAAATATTACAATATACCAAGTGGTTCCGAAAATAATTGGACTAGGCGGCTTAAAGCAGATCCTAATATATGTGGTGTGATAACAGTAGAATAATTCTATGTATCAAATTATGCATTCCAAATTGGTAACAACAAATAATTATTAAAAAATTACGCACTTAAAATTGTTAAACAAATTTTCCTCCATATTTGTATTCATCATAGTTTAAAAACATCAATAAGTTTCAATGCATTTTAAGTACCGCCAATGAATTTAATCTTTTATCTACCATAGTTGAGTGGAACTAATTTTGTTTACTTGTACGTAAATAAGAAAAACTCCGCTCACTATTGCAATTGCTGTCTATTGTCCAAGTGCTCATTCTAAGACTATGTCAATAATTGGAAAAATTATTTCTTTATCCTTCAGAATTTTTAAAGCTTTTGTGTACGTGGCAGTTCTTTTTCTCCAAGTATTGTAGTCAAATAAGAACGTTCATGAATTAATTCGTTTACAATGAATTGTTCTAAATCTTCTCGATGTTCAAATTAATCAAACTACTTAAAAAAGAATATTTTTCATTATAACTGTTGTAAAAATTTTGCTTTTGAAGTTCTTCCAATAATCTATAATTAAATGTAAACTATCCAATAAATTTCGATTTTTTGCCCCAATTTCCTAGAACAAATTATTTTGTATTTTTATAAATACGTAATTCGACTACAAAATAGTCATCATCAGTATGAATTAGTTAGTTGTAAAGATTCTCTGAGGAGAAGTTACTCGTTGCTAATTTGCTGACGGTTTGCACACTTGTTTCAAATTCAAATTAATAATTCTTTATTTCATCAAAAATATATACAAAATACAAATCGGCTTATAACTATAGCACCTAGCCTAAGCTTTATCTATAATACATCATCTTATATACTAGTTACATCGAGATTACAATTTTTCATTACATCGTTTTAATAAAATGGAAAATTTAAAAAAAAAACCATTTGAAAATACTTAACCTATGTGGATGGATAGGCCACCCCTAAAACTAGCTTAACCTGTAAATTAAGAAAAGAAAAGAAAAAGAAACTATATACAATTAAGATTACACCGGAACTAGGTGCAACCGACATCGTGCACACTTGTTTGTTCGTGTATCCGTAATTTATACTTTCCAAGTATCTATCAAATTTCTACGTCCACCAATCAACATCGATCACGTGTTTAGTGTTCGGCCAATGATATTGAAGTGTTGGACCACGTGGTTTTGTCAGTTAAAAAATCTCAAATAAAAAATTGAACGTACAAGACTGAAAATGAATTATGAAATTAAATAATTTTAATTTCAAATACTGTTTCAATTCTAATAGCTCAACTTCAATTTTGAAATCTTTGTTAAATCAGTATTTGGAATTATTAGAACCATAGTTTAAAAATTAAAACTCGAGATGGCATATACATAATTAGTGTAAACTAAGATATATTATATTTCGTCAGTAAGTAGGTAGGTACTTACTAAGTTTTTATCCATTTTAAGACTTTCGTACCTCTAAAATGTATGAACGTAGTTTGATTTTAGGATAATTCGGCACTAATTGTAGACATATACTTCTTTGAATACTTTTAATATTATGTTTATGATTTTTATATTATCGGTGACTTCATAAAAACTTTGCAATTTGTGCGACTATACAAAATTCGTCTGAGTACCTTTTAATCAATAGATATGATAATACGAGAACAGTTTGGAAATTCAATACGAATAGTTGCATTTTCAATTATTAAAGATTCACATGTGTTATTAAAGGTACACAACAACAGGTAAACGATGGCATTATCTATATTATTAAAGCATCTATTACGTGATCCTAGATATATTTTACATGTCTATAAAAGTCCAATGTATAAATGAACATATTAACAGTGCTTGTTTTTTTTGTTTGCTAAATAGAAAAACACTAAGTACCTTTATAATAAAATCATCACATTTAGAATAAAATAAAATAATAAAAAAATGTTAGTTATATAATAATATCTAATATAATGCACAAAATGGTGTATAAAAATAGATTATATAATTTCTATCTAGAAAATATAATAATAATAATAATAAAAATAATATGATATCATGTTATTAAAAATTTTTTAAAACTTTGTCTGCTATAATGTGAAATTTTTTTATATGCATTTTTTTTTTATTTGAGTAGAGTAGAATTATCTCTATAATGGTTATTATGACGAAGACATATAGAAATGTATACTTCAATTCGAAAAAAGTGAACTAACATAGAAGCATCTAAAAATGAACAATACGTAAAGTTTTTTCATAAACAGAGGAAGGTTTAAAATCCGCCAGAAATGCTATGTACAAATTGACTGTATCATCTTAAATGTCTGAAATTGATCCAAAATTGCCTCGAACAGAGCAGCATGCGATTGACTTTAGAGAATCGTCTGTACCCTGCACTCTGGGCTGTCGATCCTTTGATGATAAGTATGAAGAGAATGATTTATGAATCAGTGTCTTGCTTTTTTTAAGATGATACACTGATCAATTTAGTTGGAAAGCAGGTGTATCCGATTTACCGATTTATAATGTACAATATTAAATGTGCTTAAGTACCTAGATACTTGTAATAGGTATATGCAAATAAAATGTGATATTTGATAGGAGAGATAGTTAAATGGTTTGAAAAGGAAAGATTTTTTATTTTTTTATAAAAATTCATTTAAATATGAACAGTTTAATTTTATCTAATGTTTGTGACATTTTGATTTTTTTTTTTGTTTGTTCTTTGTTTTGGAAATTTAAAATGTGAGAATTATAATTTATCTGACATGAAATTATGAATATTTGCTAAAGATTGTTTTTTGAAAAATAAGAAAATCGTATGTTACTTTGTAAAAACAATGAAAACTTATGAAAAATTGTTCTTTCTATAATTGTATGAGCATTTTTATCCAACATTGAAGTCTTATAAATAATGTCTTTACAGTCTCATTAAAGGTACTTTTTTACTTTTAGAGTTGCATGGTGAATTTGGTTGCAAAAAATAGTTGTTTTTTTATTCTGATAATTAATTCTATTTTCATTTTTTACGTATTATAAATTCAACATGACTAGAGTACTAACCATTTTAAATTAATAAACGAGAAAGTTTTTAAATTAACATGATCTCTATTCGAATTAGTATTTACCTAGACTCTAGTGAAATTCGTGGAAAAAGATTATTCTCAACATTTACAAAATAATTTTTCAAACTATGATAGGAATAATGTTATTGTCGACTTAATTTCTATTTGCTGATCCTGAATTTTTGTCGTCGTGATCCGACAATATAAAAAATGTTATTACGATGACAATTTTTATACTCGACATATATAAAATACGTCAGAGTATATTAGTTTGAATTTAAAGTTTGTAACACAAGAAAATATCGAATGAAGAAAAAAAATTTTGGTATAAGTCCATAGAATAACCTAATTAGTCCATTTTCGTTTGTTCGTCTGTCTATCAGACTAGATAACTAAAAAACGATATAACTCAAAAGATATTACGGGCGAAAATTGTTAGTATATCTTAGACCAAAAATGTGAGTTTATGTTCATGAACAAACAAAATCAGTCAAAAGGATCCTTGATGCAATTTTTGAACCAAGAAAGATAGAAAAAAAATTCAAATACAAACCGTTGTCGGGGAGATCAAGCTTTCAGGCTGCAAAATTTACAGGCAGGTTACAAGGAGTGATTTGATTTTGTAGTTCGGAATATACAATTTTAGAGGGGACGCATTTATAAAAAAATCCGTTGGGTATTTAAAAATATTATTATATAGGAATCTAAATATATAAAAACAACAAATTCCCAGAAAAATATTTCAGTAAATAAGTGATTAATATTATAATTCATTACCGAAATCTTTCTCATATTTCATGATTACATATTGAAGATACTCCGAAGCAAAGAAACAAACAAAATGAAACCATTAATAAAACGTAGGATACGAAACTGTTAAAATATTTAAATGTCATTACCCAGTCTTTATATTAATTAATTAGTTATTTTTGTTAAATTACCAAACACAATTTAGTGAATGTGACGCTTAGAGCTGGAACTAATTCCTTTCTAATAGTAAATGATTGTATTTAATATTAAGATTAATCCAAAATTTATAAATAGTGGCGTTTAACTGATACTAATCGAAGACCCAAAAACTGTATATTGAAGATTATCATATAGTCCTAAATACCTTTGAATATATGTAATCGAAAATTTTTTTCTTAAATACTCCGATTTTTGTTAGAAATCTTAAATACTCCGGCATACATAGAATATATCAGAGTATATTAGTTTTAGTCTAAAGTTTGCAATGCCAGAAAAAACGAAGTGAGGCAAAACAAAATTTTGGTATAAGTGCTCACAGAATCACCTAATTAGTCCATTTCCGTCCGTCCGTCTGTCCGCCATCTAGAGAACTCAATAGCGATGAAAGATAGTAAGTTGGAATTTTGGTGTGAATTCAAGGTCTAAAAAGTTCGTGAGTTTGCAAAAATGAATTATCAGATCCAATGATTCCATGACCAAACTTTAAAACCATAATAAATAGAAGAAAAATTAAATAAAATCAAAAAAATGTTTCAAAATAAACAACTTTTATTTGAAACATTTTTTCATAACTGTTTACATTCGGCAAAATTTAAACTAAAACGTGTTATTATTATATAATGTATTTTTAATAGTATGGACTGCATATTTAGAGTATTTTAATAATTCTAATGATTAGAAAACGTAATTGATGTTCTACCATCTGTCTAAGCTATTAACACTATTAGATGGATTTTTTTTAAATATAAAAAAGGTAGAATAATAATTTCCTTATATTTTGAACTGAAAATATTGTGGTTTGAATCAAAAGAACTGCAGCCCATTATTTTCGGGGTAAAACCAGAACTTTTTATATTAGAAAGTCAATAAATAATGAGAGTTACGATGAAATTATTTCAAATATTTCTGTATTAGTTTTTTGTATTCAGAATTTCCTATAGTAATACCAAAACATTTTAATATTTATGATATTTTAAAAAGTATTTTTATAAAATAGTGTATCGTTTTGTTAAAAATATGTTAGACCACAAAATCATGTATTTATTTATGTCAGATGCTTTTTGTTTGTTTTGTTAAAATGTATACTTGAAGTAAAATTAATGATTTTTTATAAGTTAATAATTGGGTTTCTAGTTTTTAAAATGAACTATAGCAGAAAAAACTAATCTAGTGTACAATAATATGTTACTTCCATGAATTTTTTGAATGATTCTCAGATTAGTTTTTATGGTGACATAAACTACATATTTAAAATAACTATAAAGGTTTTTAGAGGGATAATGTCTTTTAAAGAATCTCATATGCATTAAAAATGAGCAAAACTTGGTTCGAGTTATAGCCGTTTATTTTTCTGCCAAGATATAGTGATCATGGTTGTCTACCGAAGCGTTACATTGTATAGGAACCGCTGGTAAAATATCTATATTTTGTTTATATATAATTTTTAGTATTACTCGTTACGAAGAAATTATGATGTCCGTAGAGATGGAAAAAATACACAAATATTTACGGAAGAACGGGTTGAGAAAATTGGCATAACAGTCACATAATTTAATTTACAAAATGGGCCCGGAAGAAAAATTTCTTCTGTCCGAAATAAATGAAAGCTCAAAAAGAAAATTTTTCTTTTTTAAAATTTTGAAACTTCAACTGAAAATGATAATTCTAATTGTTTAGCAGAGAAATCAGTTGTATAGGTCATTTTCCGGGTCATGATATTATAAATTTTCCGAGCCGAGATTTGTTAGTATAACTGCAGCTTTATTTGGATCATTATATTAATGGAAGTAATGCCATGATGTATTGTAGTTTCTATAAAAATATTAACTACATATTAGACTCATATTTACTATCATTTAAAATAGCATAAATCAAAATAAATATCAATTCAAGAATATTGTGAAATAAATACAATAATTTGTATTGATTATAAATTTTTCTGTCCTATTTATTAAATAATAATTATGCCGACAGTTTTTTTTTTTTTTTAAATATAAAATTCATTCAAAAAATGTTTTTTTCTTCATGAATCTATAAATAAATAAATTGAAAATCTTGTTAATAGTACCAAAAACATTTGTGAAATTTAATCATGCATTAATAATTTCTAAATATAAATTTATAAATAATGTTGTTTTTAAAAAATACAGTGTTAAACACCAGAAAAATGTGAACATAATATATAATGTATAATATGTTGATAATACAGATACCATTATTATTATTATCTTGCTTTACTTACGTTAACTAAATGTATTATGATTGTTAATCACCGTTTAAGTAAATCGACCTTAACTAAATACATATAGTATCATATCGTCACCACAGCCATTCGTTCATTCTTCACATAGGCACACTCACTAAATAATCTTCAATCAAATTATTACAGTCATACTTGTTTAAAATTATGATGCAGTTTCTAATAGTAATGTTTGTTCAATTGATACTGACAAAAACATTTACATACTATAAGTTGAATTTCAGTGTATAATACCTGCTTGAGATAGCAGAAAAAGATAGCTTTCTATCTACAAAAAGGAAAGCGTAAAAAACTTGTAATAATTACACATTGAGGTTAAACACATTGCAACCGGTTCAATGGCCAAGTGAGTAGGATACTCATACTTTTACCCGTTTCATACTTTTACTACTTAGACAAAATGTTGCAGGTTCGAATCAAGGCAGCGGCTGTTTGAACAATTACAATAAAAAGAAGGGCGGTTGATGAAAAACATGCTCGTTGCTTGGATTAGAACGAAGTTATCAGCTCCTCCAACAACATAATAACAATAAAATTTGCACTTTGTACTAGAAGGCATTTTTGTGAAGGGAAAAGAGGCTACAGAGAAAAATCTTAAGAACTAAAGTCCATTCTGAGAGAATGGATCGTATGAAATGATATGGAATATGGTGGAACAGCGGATATGGATAGGCGAAATAAATTTTTCAAAT
Organism: Chrysopa pallens; assembly: GCA_020423425.1. Classification (NCBI taxonomy): domain Eukaryota; kingdom Metazoa; phylum Arthropoda; class Insecta; order Neuroptera; family Chrysopidae; genus Chrysopa; species Chrysopa pallens. Next base: position 36,453,100 of record CM035591.1, on the reverse strand, counting down.
AGATTCAAATAATAGCCCTCGGTTCCTCATTATAATACATGTTCATCGGTAAATATCTTTAAACCTTACACTAGTAAGAATTAGTATTTGTGTGTTTAGGTATCTTTGAGCATTGTATAATGTACTCTATTTGTACACATAATATAATAGCTGCAAAAGAATTAATATGCTTTGAACATCCACTGCTAAAAATCTAACCTGTCTCCAACTAACTTTATAATAAATTGATTGTTAACAAGTCCAGATTATCACTAACGGTGTTAATTGGTCATATACTCTATATATATATATATATATATATATATATATATATATATATGTATATATATATACATATGTATACATTTATATATTTATGTATGCATATATGTATATATATATATACTCTATATATATATGGTTGAGTATCAATCATTGAACTATTTGTAATCATTAATATTCAAAAACAAAAATGCTATAAATATAGTTCAGTAGCCTATAAAGATACAACAGGTAATTCATTTGTTTAATGAATTAACTGATTCTGATATAATTTATTTGTTTGCTATCAGAGTAAATAAACTCGTATATAGCATTAAGCTAATTAGTAATATTTTTATAATTGAACGGTAAAAGTAGATATTGCGACATATGTAAACATTTTCCGGTAAATGTGCAAATTTGCCTCCTCGTTTTACTTACTGGTGGAGAAGGTTTTAAAAGATGCATCTGTAAAGGAACATCTTCCTCAACATAATAGCAATTCTTGCTTAAATAAATAAAACTTTTTACATTATAAAATTTCTATATGTTCCTTTATAGTTTTATAAAATTTAACTGTTATAATAAAGAAAAGTATGTTATTATTATTATTTGTTTGATTTCCATCATATTGGCCCTGAAAAACTTGGATGAAAATTCTACTTATAAATATTAGGCTCATAACCTACGACATATTATATAATATGCAAAGAAAAGTATGTTTTGTTTGTCATTTATATTTTTTAATTAAAATAATTTTCGTTATTAAAGCCTTTTGTATTATGTTTATTTAAACAAATATTTTTTTACTACAACACCATTTTAAATCTATTTGTATTCCAACTTTTCTTAAAACATGAAGGTAAGAGTACACATTTGGCGGGAAATGTACATTTACATTATATTCAGTTCACATATACCTCTTACTTTTTGAGAAATGTACACATTTTACGGTAAAAGTGTACATTTCCCAAGAGTGTACATTTACCGTAACATATATACATATACATAATGGATATCATATAAAATCAAAAGAATCATGCCTCATAGCGAGTTTTTGATTTTGTTTCACTATTAATTATTCGCGTCAGGTGTCTGATTCGGTCCAGCAATAACATGAAGCTTTTAAGTACGTTACGTTATAGTTTCGGCTTCACGATACTTTATAGTTTCTGTGATCCCCAAGCGTTTAACTTGGTCAGTATACAAATATATTTCACCCATAGAGTTATTCAATAATGTAATGAAAAAGAGTAGGGAAAGCTTACTGCAAATTTCGAATTTTAAGTAATGCATCTACGTATGGTTATGGAATTGGATTAAATTAAAAGTCAGTTCACAGCTGCTGTTAAATTAGAGTGGAAATAAAGAAGATCTTAAAGAAGTTAGAGATGGCTAAAAATTTGTAAAACACTTCTACCATTGATCGTTGAATATATCGTGAAAAAGTAGTTTAACTGTAATTTTCAAAATCATACCATGACTGTAATAAATAATTATTAATAATAGAAAATAGTTGTTAGTAAGTCATTATGAATAAATAAAATGCTACTATATTCATTTATTTAATGCATTTAGGATCCTGTATCCTAAAATGTACTTTTATTTTATGGTATACGGTCCACTGTCTCAATGTCACGATATCACGCTCGTGTTTGGCACTATGAGTGACCAATTTCTAGTTTATAAGCTGCGAATGTGGTAAGGTACCCTATTTTATTCAGATAATATCAGAAAAAGGAAACCAAATACGAAATTTTAAACTTATAATGGCAAAAGAAATTATGATTCCATAATAAATACAACGAGGCCATTGTTGTTAACTGATGTTCATTCAAATCAAAATGTGGACACCAAAACTAAACTTGCATTAAATTTCTATTTGAGAACGAAGTTATAAGTTTTCATAGGTCATATCCTTCTCTAACTTGAAAAACAAAGTTTCACAGTAGCTTTAATGAAGTTAAGACGTTTCAATTAAACTAGTAAAAAAATACGCTGCATATAATGGACACAAATCTTCCTCGTGATATACGAATTTTCTCACTTAAATAGTTTTATATCCGGTATGTCGAAAACGAAAGAGTGAGTCCATTGCAACTGAGTGAAAAAATACATTTTCTACATTTGAATCATATAAAGTTTCCTGTACCATTTAACAAACGAAGCTGGTTTCATTTTTGCGATTTTCGGTTAAAATTTTTTCCTCCCAATATTCAGAATAATACCAACAAAATTCAACTCACTGATGTAAAACTTCATCATGTATCGACTTCCAAAAATATCATCAAAATGCGATGAATGATATGGCATTTATATAAACATACCCATTATCGAATATATTTAACTAAATTAACTACATCTTGGAACGGTTTGATCGATTAATTTGCAGTTTGGATATGTGGTAAAAAGTAAATTTATTTAACTTCTCGGAGGCAATAAGCTGACATTTTATATTTTACGTTAATTCCATAAGGTTTTCAATTTTCCTTAGTAAGATTGTTTCTTAGTAAGTTTAACAACTAATGCAAATTTATTTATACCACGAATTTAGATATAAAATTGCATCCAAATAGGATGAACGGTTCACGAGATATCAATCGGCATTTATATTTACGAACAGGGTAAGATTTGATTGTTATATCCCCCAAAACTGTAATTGATAGATGAGATGTTTCTAAAATGGGACCATCCATGAACATCCTTTGTGAAGAACAAAATTTGTAAAGATAAGTGCGTTTCCCTGAATGAGTTTCATAGACCGACGATCATGAAACCAAATTTGATAAAGAAATTTAGATAAATTTTAAATCAGAGCAAAAAAATATGCTTTAGTAATCAGGAAAACCAGACTTTCGAACTCGGGAAATTAATTACTCCGTAATTAAATTAAAAACGTAATTAAAATCTTAATTAAATCATTAGAAAGTACCAATCTAATAAATTATTATTTTATTTTCTAGAAATCCGGAAAGTGTAGCCCTAAATAAATTAATTTATAATACGATTAAGAATGATAATTTATCTTACTCCAAGTTTTGTCAACCTTATAATGTTATTCAGCATCTTTAACTATACGTGCTTTGTTACACACTTGAATTGAAATAAATTTTTATAAAATGGTGGTGGTGGTGGTGAACTGTAAAAATAAAAGACGAACTCCAAACACCAAAAAGATAAATACATACATCTGCTGTTTGATAACAGATTCATTCGTATAATAAATTTTATATAGATATAATAATATAATAATATATGTATTTGTTTCCCCTTTTGTAATATTTAATAATAGACTTGACTTGTATGTATTTATTCAATCCATATCTAATTCATTTTCTCACTAATGTTCGCACGATTTACTTTTCTATTGTATTTATTACAATATTATGTCTATTTTAATTATATTATATTAATATTGTCATCATCATTTAACACGCAGTAATGGTGGCAACTTTTAAAGACCGGACCAATCACTTTCAAATTGAATTTTCACAATCACATAAACAATCTCAGTTTGTAAGATGTCCGCTGATGTCCACTTTAATCGATCCGGCACATCCCTGATATAAAGTCATTGCCTCTGAAATTGAACAATTTTGTAAGGTGGCACTAGAAAGAGATGTTGACTTTTAGGTTTAAATTCGTGGAAGGGACTTCTTAAACGATTGATACGCTACGAGTGACTAAAATTTGTAATAAAACATTCACATTCTAGAAAATATAATTATTTGTTCAATTGTTTTGCATGTAAACTATTAGTCTACCACTTTCCTCCCGCCATTTTCCAAAAATGGCGGTAGTAGTCGGTAGTAGTTGAAATATATTAATCACAGATGTCGAACACTTTGTTTTGACATTTATAAATATAACCCTACTTTGATATAACTTAATTTGTGTTTGAATTATATTAAAATTTTTATTAAATATGTCCGAATTTAAACCGAATTCTCGTCATTTGTGGGATGTATTGCTTTTTTGTTTCAATATGAAAAAATCTGCGGCCGAGGCACACCGGATTACCTTAGATACTTATGGCAAAACGGCTATTAGTGACAGAACGTGTCGGGAATGGTTCCAATGTTTTAAGAGTGGTGATTTTACTATCGAAGACCGTTATAGAGGTGGACGGCGTTTGGTGGGACCAACTTGGCGTAATTTAGTATGAGCTTCTGAAACCATCACAGGTGAGCGTTATAGAATGCAATTGATGAGCCTGAGCCGTGATTTAAAAGAAAAACGGCCACAGTACAACGAGAGACACGATAAAGTGATTTTACAGTTTACCTCACCCACCGTACTCTCCAAATATGGCTCCGTCTGATTTTCACCTATTTCGCTCAATAGCACACGGCCTGGCTGACTAGCACTTTAGCTCGTATGAAGAAGTGGATCTTCTGGACTCATGGATCTTATCGAAAGATGAAGAATTTTTTCGCCGCGGGATTCGCCTGCTTCCTATAGTAATATATAAAACTAAACAGGTGCTAAAAAGTATTAATGTATCTGATCCATAATAACTTTTATACGGCCAGTCAGCTGTTGCTTTATATTATAAATTTAAATTTTTTACAATTTTGCTAATCATAAGTATTAAATTTTAAAATATTAAGTATATTAATCGTGAAAAATTTTTTCTCTCCGTATTGTAGATGATGGTATGTCATTTTTTTTTACATATCATTACATTTTCTAACTACTAAATTGTGGCAAATGTTTACCTTTATGTAATATAACTTTTGTTCTGCGAGCAAGCTTTAAATTAATATATTTTTATGTTTATATTTAAACATTATAGGTACTTTGAGTAAAGGAATTGTTCTTTTTGTAGTAAAATTGAGCCATAATGTGTGTACTATTTGTGTTGATTGTAAAGGTTACTTACACACGACTTCACTTATACATGCGTATACAAACATAATGTTAAGCTTATATATTTTTGAACGTATTATTAAACTTTCAGTTGCTATATCTTAAGAATAAAACTTGCTATTTTGTCTTCATATTACTATTCGTTGTGCCGCGATACTTTTGGTTAAAATCTACCACTCGTAAGTTCTACTTAATACCATTTTTATATCTTTTTATTTAATGCTATTTGCACATTTGTGAACACATCACGTTTCTCAACCCTTTCTACAAATTAGTATTTAATAATTATTTTCTTTTGAATACCTATCCCAATTTTATCAATATTTTTCTAATTCATAATTTCATCAACAAGCCTGAACATTTGTTGTAAATTCTTGGATTTACAAAACATGAATTGTAGTATGTGATTTCGATGTCGAGATTAAATGAATAAATTCCTATCAGAAAGCTTGTCCAATCGAATTGTTAGTAAAGTCTGTCTAGTCATGTATGTCTGTTTGTCTATCTGTGACTATGTTTGTTTGATCATGTCAATTCTAAAGAGTTCTTTTTATTCAATTTTGATTGGATATACTTGATATAAATAAAAAATATATTTTTTTTATCATATATCTCTTAATATTTTTATATATAATACCACTGATGAATAAAACTTTGTGATTGGTTGATTTTATGATGTTTATTCAATCAAATAAAATGATATGTGAAAAATTATGACTATGAACTGTTTGTATACCTGGTGCTTACCATATACTTGGCAAACTTTGATGTTCCAAAAATAATACTACAATTTTTTTGAATTCATAGTGAATGCATCATTTTTTATCAGCTTTTAGTGTTGTATCGGATATTTGTTCCACAGTTATCTCGTTTTCACCCAAAAGCTTTATTTCATTTCAAAATAATGTATTTTACAAATAAAACACCATTTACATTTAAAAAATAACATTAAAATTGTTATTAAATACAATTAGTTCATATAATAAATAAAGAATAATTGAAAACTTGTTAGTTGCAAAATTTATGAGTTATTTATGAAATCCTGTTTGACAAGTTTGTATAGTTTTTAATCATAAATAATATTTATTATCGACATTTTTATTTTATGGAAAAAAAAAAACAGCAATATTTAATTCTATTGATAAAATTTCTATTAACAAATAAGAATTCGCCGTCTTCATGAATAAAATTCATGCATTTTTCATCAATGCTGTGTAGATACAATGACAAGATTGTCTCATAATTATCAACTAACAACTTTAATTTTATGTCAATCAGATATTTCTACAGATGTTTACAGAGAGTGGCAGGCAGGAAGTATCCGTTTTGGTGAAGAGCAAAGCATAATTAATTCATTCTTGGTATTGGTAGCTTAGTCTTGCTTATCTGGTTTTGATCAAATATTTGTAGTCTTATGAATATTATGAAAGATTGGATTTTTACACTTAACATATATAGAATATGTCCGAGTATATCAATTTTAGTCTTAAGTTTAAATCGCTAGCAAATATCGAAGGCTCCACCAAAAATCTGCTATAGGTATTCATAGTTTCACTTAATAAACACGAAAAGAGATAGTAAACTTTTAATTTTGGTATTATTTTCTAGATCGAAGAAGTAGCGTCACATTTATGAATGACCAAATCAGTCCATTGGGTCCTGCATATTAAAAAAATATTATGAATAATATTGATTAAAAATAGTTCGAACTGTCTTAGATAAATGTCGAGTATCTTAACAAATAACACTATCAATTCTTATCATCTCTTGTTTGAATGAATATCGCTTACTGTCCCAATTTTCAAGATCATTTAGCTAATTCGTAATGCTTATGATTACTTTTTACGTGTACGGATTTGTATAATAAAAAAACAAAATAAAAATAAATCAAATGAAATAATTGTCAAATAAAATTTGATATTGGAAATTGGAAAAAAAAAAAATTAAAATTATTTGTAGCATTGATCCCGTTCTTGCTGCTGTATGTGAGATTTTGTTCTTGGTCTTGGTCTAGATAAATAAGAAAATCAACACCAAGACTGCCATTCGGCTAAAAAAATACTTACTAACCATTTGCCCCAGTATTTTTATTTTTTCGTTTTGTATAAAAAGAAAATAATTTGATAATATTTTTGATCACAACGAATTTAATTTGAACAACGAAATCAATGATAACGGTTTTACTGTTGCCATTTTCTTACTATACATTGTTGCAGAATTAAGAATTGGAAATAAATAATGTTGAATTAATGATAAATTCCAATTAAATGATTTTTAACATTATATATTTTTCGTATAATTCTTAATTTTCTACAAACTATCTGGATAATACTGAAGATCTTTTAAAAATTTCGAAAACTTTGGTAAGTTTTCGAAAAAAAAAAGTTAAGTACATACTCTGATTATATAAAAAAGTTTGTTTTATGCAAATAACGGTACCTATAAGTGTCAAAAATTGTTTATTTTATTCAATATGCATTAAACAATCATTTTTTAAATAATCACGAAGAAACAAGAGTTAGTTTTATATATATATTGGATAAAAATAAAAAATTTTGGACTTTTATCACTTTTTGGACTGGTTATTTTCGAAAACTTCTTTGTTTTCCTGCTATAAACAGTCTCTGAACCAACAAAATTATATGAGAGAAAAAATAC